>ML786052.1:19439-60720 GCA_009831015.1 Picea engelmannii | reverse complement strand
CAACACATTCCCTTGTAAACAAAATCCATAATAGAGGTGGTGGGAGTTGGGACTATCAACCATGTGAAGCATATCAACAATTGGATCACATTTTTAAAACCTTCATAGCACTTTCCCAAAAGTTATTGTTAAAATGATTTCATCCACAGTCTTCCCCTTAGAACCTTTTGAAAAGCGAGAAATTTCCCAATCCTTGTTGCAAAGAATAGTTCCTATACTTATATTTTCCTCAACCACTCTTTTAAGAGTAATGTAATATATGGCAAATCTCTTATCTCAAGGCCTTAATAGCTCTCTAGATGCATGCTTTCTATACATGTTCAATGTGAGGTGATAGTTAACTATGAAGTACGAAATTTGTTTCCCCCGACAAATTACCTCATCAACCCATGGAAACTTTGCTAAATCATGCAACAAAGTCAAAGCAAAGAGCAACACAAGGGGTACAATAAATTTCTTTGAATTCCCCATTATCATCTTTCCAACTCTCAGGCAATTTGTGGCATTGTCAATGACAACTTGGACCATGTTTTCTTTCCAAATTTCAAGAATGGTTTCCTCTAAAATCTTGAAATATATTCAAAAGTCTTCTTGTGGTCTATTGCATCAACTACCTTCTAAAATAATAATTCTTAAGGGCAATAAACCAACACATTAATTAGAGACCTATGACACATATCTAACCATCCATCCATCAAAATTGTACAACCTATGTGTTTCCAAGACTCTTTGACCTTACCCAATCTACTTGTTGCCCTTTCTTTCTTTGGACCTCCTAAGAAGAGCAATCTTTAACATCTCAAAACTGGGAGGTACATATCCCTTGCCAAAATCTGCCATCTCCTTATTTGCATTGAAGAAGCAAGAGCTTTGGCCATATTAAATGGGATATCAAATGAATAAAAACAAATCAACTAGAGGATCATWAACCTCTTGTTTTTGTATGGGCTTYCAAAGAGAGTTTAATATTGTTGTCCCACTTAATTCCATTGGTTGAGATGGACTTCCAGCCATGCTYGAGGAAAATGACATTGGAAATTTGCAACTTCGGRCAATCATTCTCCACRAGAAAGTACAAGAAGACCCATCTACACCAATACARAAGCCCCATGAAGAAATTGAAGACCCGKGAAGAGAAGTCGGCCCCACCARTAAAAGACGGAAAATAATAAAGTAATCRAAGACCCGGAAATAAGAAGTCAGCCCCAGACTRGCGCCCAGATTAATATAAATACAAGRCTGGCTCATTTCATTTGGAYAGGCAGACAGTTCTCCTTTCTGCAGTGTGCACAAGGCAGTTACAGCTGCAGTTGTGCTATTTCGCTATATCTTGGTTCTGGTTGTCTTGGAGAGTGCGCCACACTTGGAGAAGCTCTTGCTTGGTTGCTCTTGGTCATCTTATYSAGGCGCTAGGTCTTGGTGATGCTAGCCTTGGGGAGGATCTTCCCTGTATGGTATTTTGGCTATTGATGGTGATGTACTAGTAATATCTTGGACTGAATTCTTCTATAGAAAGGTTGTTGGGTTTTCTCCCAAGGTTRGGTTTCCCAGGATAAACTCTTGTGTTCTTGTGTTGTGTTCTTGTGTCTATTGTGCATGGCTAATATTTCTAGAYATTGTTATTTCCGATGCATTGTTATAGTTGAGATTTTCAGTGTATAGTTATTCTATGATAACTGATGTATGAAAGTGAATCTTGTTATTAATCATAAGGAAATAACTATCAGATCTGATAATCATATAAACATCAACATGGTTTCAGAGCTAGTTGAAATATTGCCACTGCACAGTTTCTGTTTGTCGCTGCAATTTGTTGTTGCACAGACATGAACTTGTCCAGCTTGTTGAGCAATTTATTGGAGGACGTTGAGATGAATTTTGTCATAGATCAACTCGCCCTAGCCTAGCACACCTCCTGGTGGTCTCAGATTGCAACTTGGTGAAAGTTGAAATTTCACCTAAAACCCACTACTGCAATTGCAACAACTTTCTTTGTGAAGCTCGTTGAGCATTTATTGGGTTGAGTTGAGGAAAACTTTTTGTATAGAGCAACTCACTTTTCCCTAGCGCACATACTGCACTTCTCAGTTTGACTTTCTGTCAAAGTTGAAATTTTAGGGTTTATTGACATTTTCCTGGACATTGAACTTTCTGCTATCCTGATTTTGTGATTTCCTCATGTACTTATGGTGTCCAGTTTCAGATTTGAAAACAAGTTGGATGGTGTTACAAATTTCAGAGGTATGCAGTTATATATGTTTCCAAGTTATTGCATTTAGCAGAGTATGAGGGTGTTTGCAGGGGGATGTACAAGGGACCTTGTCCAAGCAATGACCCAAAGGGATCATTGGATCTAGTGCATTTAGAGGAATAGTGCACCCTCCCTAGCAATTAAGACTCCAGGTTTGCATATCAAGTTTGATATTATTGCTTCTTAAGTAAATTTTGTAATTGGGACAGCAGTTTTTAGAGTTCTATTACTGTGGAGTACTTTTGCTATCAAATGTTTAGTAACACCTGAGTATTGTTAGTACAATGATCATTGTGTAAATGCTCATTGTTTAGTACTAATGATGCACTTATTTACAAGATGGAATTGATCTCTTCTAGGAGACGTTCTTGGTTGCTGTCTTTGTCCCGGGCAAGTTACTATGAAGGTCACAAGACTAGAAAAGTGTTGCTCTTGTCTTTTTGTTCTTGTTTTGTTCCTGACAGGTTACCACGAAGGAATGATTGGTAACAACACTGGAAAAGTGTTGTTCCTGTTTTCCATTCTTATTCTTGTTCCTATTTCCTTATCATAAGAATATCGTTCTTGTCTACTATTTTCCCTTGTTATTGCTCTTGTTCCAAGCAGGTCACAGGGGATAGCTCTGAGAGGGAGCTATAGTGATAGTTGCAGGCGGCAACAAGATTAGATGGTCTCTAGTTTGAGACATGGAGCAGGCTATCCATACATGGAGTTGTATACATGACAATATACATCCATATACCAAAGGCGAAGAAGACAAAGTTAGAACCTTCCGAAAAGAAGGATACTTTTGTGGGATACAGAGTGTCCCACATGGAGATTAACAGAGAGGAGCAGGTGGCTCCACTAGTGGTGAGGCAGACGGCCCCACCTAGTACCAGCTCAGAGGGAAGCAAAGTTCAGAGGGAGTGAGCCCTTAGGATCTAGTAGGGAGGAGCAACCTCCCAGAATAGTTCATTGGAGATCAGACTTCAAAGGATATCAGCAGATGTAGAGGGAGTAGATAGCTCCAGAGATTGTACAGACTCAGAGGGAGACATGTTCCAGAGGGAACATGGTACTCCAGGATTGATGGATACTTGATGAGCTTGGTTTTAACCAAGAATGATGCAGAGTCATAGTGAGCCTGATCTCAGAGAGAGTCAGTTGACTTAGAGGAAGAGTCGTTCATTCGGAAAGAGTTCCCCCTCAGATTCAGGTGGGAGAGAGACATCTTCCAGGACTGACAGACAGGTGTTATGATTGGAGGAGGCTTCGAAGAGATGTGAGATCTCCTGGGAGGATACACTTGTTTCAGTAGATCTTGCTACAGTGACAGAGGAGGCGGCCAGTCAGGAGGACTGGGTATGGATTTCATCTCGGTCATAGAGGGAGCAGCCAGTGAGGCAAACTGGACAGCAGGACTTACTCTAGTGACAGAGGGAGTTGGCCTCAAAGTTCAAGATGGAGGATCCTGGTCGGATGTACTCTTGGGATTAGAGGCGTGACAAGATCAAATGAGATCCTCCTCATTCAAGGGATACTAATAAGATTCGATATGATGGATTGCAAGTCCATGACTACACCTATGATGACAAATCTGAAGAAGTTGAGTGATTATACTTTAGATTCATAATTGGATCCCACGATGTACATGCAATTGATTGGATCCTTTATGTACCTGGTTAATGCCAGGCCAGATATTTTCTTTGCAGTGAGCACCCCCAGCCATTATTTGGTTGAAGCCAAGGCAGTTCTAGTGGGTGGCAGCAAAGCATAGTACAATTGGATATGGTTTGTCTCAAGTGATGAAGTGAGGTTGCTGAGATATACAGATTTTGATTGAGCAGGGAGTGCAGTAGACAAATTGAGCACCTCAAGGTGTTGCTTCAGCTTGGAATCAATTACGATTTACGGGATAAGCTGGAAGCAAGCTTTTGTAGCACTCAGCACAGCAGAGACGAAGTATGTCACGGCTAGTGTCGCAAGTCATGAAGTGGTGCAACTTCAAAATCTTCTTGCAAGACTTCATCCGAGACATGGTACAGAAGGGAGCAGTGACGCTCCAGTACTTATCCACAGATGATCAGATTGCAGATATCCTCCCAGAGTGGCCATGCTGATTTGGCTGAGGATTATACTCAAGATTAGCCATGTTGATTTGGCTAGTGATGAGTGTTGATGTTTCAACATTGGGCAGACATTCTCCTAGATTGGTCATGCACGGGGCTATGTTAGTGTTGATATGACCAAAGGAAGAATGATTCACTCACGGGGCTCTGCTAGTGGTGAATGGCCCAAGTATGTTGATGTTCTCCAAGCAATAGCATCAGGTAAACATTCTCCCAGATTGGTCATGCACGAGGCTATGCTAGTGCTAATATGACCAAAGGAGAATGATTCATTCACTTATCGGGCAGAAATTATCCCAAATTGGTCATGAACGGGGCTATGCTAGTACTGATATGACCAAGGGTAAATGATTCATTCATCCACGGGGCTTTGCTAGTGGTGAATGGCCCAGGTATAGTCCTTCTCCTATCAAGGAGTAGATAGACTCGTGATGCTATCACATGCATATTCTAGGACAGAATGCATGTGCAGCAAGATGGCTCATGAAGACAACCTTTCTATGACAAAAGAAATCCAAGTATGGAGAATGCCTCCCTCGTTGAGAGGGAGTGTTGGAGATTTTGCAACTTCGTGCAGTCATTCTCCACAAGAAAGTACAAGAAGACCCATCTACACCATTATAGAAGCCCCAGGAAGAAATTGAAGACCCGAGAAGAGAAGTCGGCCCCATCAATAAATCGGCCCCACCAATAAAAGACAGAAAATAATAAAGTAATTGAGGACCCAAAAATAAGAAGTCGGCCCCTGACTGGCACCCAGATTAGTATAAATATAGGACTAGCTCATTTCATTTGGACAGGCAGACAGTTCTCCTTTCTGTAGTGCGCACAAGACAATTGCAGCGGCAGTTGTGCTATTTCGCTATATCTTGGTTCTAGTTGTCTTGGAGAGTGCGCCACACTTGGAGAAGCTCTTGCTTGGTTTCTCTTGGTCAGTGCTAGGTCTTGGTGATGCTAGCCTTGGGGAGGCTCTTCTCTATATGGTATTTTCGCTATTGATGGTGATGTACTGGTAATATCTTGGACTGAATTCTTCTATAGAAAGGTTGTTGGGTTTTCTCCCAAGGTTGGGTTTCCCAAGATAAACTCTTGTGTTCTTGTGTCTACTGTGCATGGTTAATATTTCTAGATCTCGTTATTTCCGCTGCATTGTTATAGTTGAGATTTTCAGTGTACAGTTATTCTATGATAACTGATGTATGAAAGTGAATCTTGTTATTAATCATAAGGCAATAACTATCAAATCTGAGAATCATATAAACATCAACAAATGAGGGAATGAAGGTGTAAGTCATTACAATCTCTATTTGTGTGTGTCGCTTCTTGTTTTGTTTTATCTCCTTAATTGTTTTTATTCTCTCATAATCCTTTTCAAGTATCTATCTAAGTTTCGCAAACACCCTTTTGCAGCATTCAACACCACCTTCATTACCATTAATGACAGAAAATAAGTGGTCCATCACTTTTGCTAATGACCCAAAAAACAGATGAACGCATAATTTACATTTTCATATGTTTCTCGGGACCAAGGAGTTTTCATATTTCGGTATGGTTTGATTTATGTGTGGTTCTAAATTGAAAAAAAAAAGATATAACACAAATTATATGGCAAAATAAAAATGCAACATGCCCATGGATCATGAGGCGTCATTCATAGCAATGTAGATAGACTACCATAGCATGCTAGACTAAAGGCATTAACACATTAAAATCAAGATCAACCTACAGCATGGGGGCGCACCATTGCACCATAACAGAGAGTGCAAATATCACAAGATTCACAAAAGAAAAGAGAAAGAGCCTACCTGGAAGTTGGAACAAATGGAGGCTAGACCCAAATAGAGAATGACCAAAAGTTGTCAAATAGAAGAGATCGAGCCATAAATAAAAGCAAAAAACAATCCCCTCAAACAGTCAAAGTAAAAGGCTCTAAGCTAAGAAAAAAACACTGTGGCAATCAAAATTACACTTGAATTAAGAGTTAAGGCAATTAAAATCAATGAATCACCTAATCACTAAAGTTGAATCATGTCGCCTTTGAGAATAGTGAAGACTAAGTGGTGTTTCCCTTGAAAATAGTGAAAGCTAAGTCGGTTTGCCTTCAGTGTTGTGTTGTTGTGAGAGGTAAAGTCATGACATGAGTTGCGAGCAATGGCTCAATTCCAAATGGAGTATGAGGTTGTAGTAGTAGCACTCACAAATTGGAGCCTAGCAGCACTCACGAGTCACCACTAACCAGCATGAAGCCACTGAGTTGGCCATGAAAAAAACTGATTGAACCACGAGATTTAGATTGTCGAACCAATCAGCCGTGGGAGCAGGCTGCAATTTTAGTCACAAGTTGTGTGAAAGCTCAATCACAACTTACAAGTTCTGAGTCAAACGATCACAAGTTCTAACTAATCAAAGGTTGAGTTCAAGCTATGTACAATGCAAATTGAGCACATCACTGGAAGGCGATACAGTCGTGACTTGAGGGAGAATGAACAAGGTGACAGGAGGGAGAATGAATGCAAGATGAGGGTATTTCATTTAACTTAAATGATAGGGTTTTAGCATTTTGCTCTTTTAATTCGAATTGGAATTCGGCTTGGAATTCGCCTTCCAATTTGCATTGGAGTTCGTGCTCAATTTGATTATTTTCAATGGATTTGATTCGACAATTTTGTTCATCAAATCAAAACAACTTTTAAGTTTTTTTTTTTAAATCTGACAAATTTTGAATCTCATCAATGAAATTTGTTGAACCCTATTTCTTATGCCTAGATTGTGGTCTTTTGTCCCTTTGATCGCATGTTTGGCTATGGTAGACACTTGGGCCAACCCATTTGGATTACTCCCTTCCTAATTGGATCTCTCTTGGGCCTCATGCACTAGTTGAGGTCTTGGCTCGTTAATGAGGCTCCCATGGGTCCCCTAAGAGGGAAAGCCTTTTGAGGTATTTAATTGGTCAAACTTTCCTTTGCCTTGATTGGATTCTCCACATGTTGTAGATTACTACTTTATCAATTTATATTGTGCTTATGGCCCATAGTTTGCACTTTTACCTAAGGTTATGATATAGCTCTAATGCTCATGATATGCAAGGTTGAAGCCCACAAGTTGACTTTTCTTGAAAGAATACCCACCCAATGATCAATGCAACAATTGGTTACACCCCTTGAACGTTCTCAAATTTATTTATGTCGCTTGCTTCCTCATTGTTAAAGCTCCCTAATCTATCTTTCTCATATGCCAAAACTCTATCAAATTATTAGCTTAGTCACGATCTTGCACTCTCATTCCACCTCCCACACTCTAAGGCTTGATATGATTTGTTGTCTTCATCAACCTTCCACTTGTTTGAACGTTGTTGTAACTGATACTTCCCTCTCCATTTGGCTTAAATATTCCTTTGTTGCATTGGTTGGTATTATTGAGGTGTTTGGCTCAATCCCTAGTTTGCATCTAGTCATCCAACATCTCCACCTCAAAGGGAAGTTCAACACAAGCCTATGGGTGAGGTGGTAACCATCTCGACCAAGGGCACAAGGGTCATACATACCTACATATTATTGTTGTATCTTTAGTCGTGTGCATGCTTGCTTATGTTCTTGTTTCATTATATTTGGAAATAGTATTTCCTAGTTTGCTTTTGCAAGAGGAGAAGTGATTTCAAAGGTACGTAAAGTAGATCATAACCCTTCCATGTTGCAAGTTGTTCGTTCCTTCTCCTTTAAGCCCAAGTAGCTTGTTGTAGAGTAGAGTAGATTAGGTTAGATAATCAACCCCTAATAAAGGGCTTTCACCCACCTAGGAGGCAAATAAACCCTAGGATCCCTTCCCAATTGCTTGATCACCAAAGGAATTGAGTTGATCAATCTAATGCTTATTGTTTCCATTGTTTGCATTGAGTGGAAGGGTACTATTATCTCTTTTTCATTTCCATATTTGCACAAGTAGTTAATTAAATCACCAAAGATAAAGAGATAAAATGAACCAAATTTACTTCCTTGGTTTGATGATCTCTCTAGTTATTTTTCATGCTACAAATTAACTTAATTGAACTCACATACAACCCCTAATAATAGTTCTAGAACATTAAGTACAAGTTTAATCCCTTAATTAACTTGGTGGCCTACCATTTACCTTCATTTTCCCCTCATCCTAGTTTAACAAGTTCTTCTCAAAAGTAGGTAGCGATTCCAAGTCCCTTCCAACCACCATAGTGTGGGCCTTCCTTTTGGTGGTAGTGAGGTCACTCAATCTAATTATCACATTATATTTTGATGACTCCACTAGTGAGTTCCACCAACCCTTTCTTTTCATGAGTGAGGGGTTGCCCTTACCTTTAGGCCTTTACATTTCCTCATAGGGAAGGTCCTTTCTCTCCTACCTTTGCCTCCAAGTGGAAGGGTTTCTCTTCCATCCTCAACCTTTCCCATGTTGAAATTATCCCTTAGTGGACTCAACCCTTGGTATGCACTAATACCATGTTAATATTTTACCACTCTACTCAACACCCGGTAGTTAGCTCAAAATAAAATCACTTTATCTACGAAAGACACAGCTGAGTAATCAACTAAACATGCAACGGAAGCATAAACAAGAAAACCAAATCAAGCACATAAGAACACCAAGATTTTCGAGTAAACCCCTGGAAAAACCCCGAAGGGAAAACCAATCAAATGATGCTTTTATTAAGGTCAAATCAGGGCTCCCATAATGGGGATAATGGCCCACTGAGAGAATTATACACTGCAGACAAACCTAGAAACACATGTGTTGTTGTACGACCTGTTTTGGCACATTTCCCGAGAAATCCACGACTTGCCCTTCTGTGACCCACGGATATGTATGGAAAGCCAGTACGACAAGCTCCGTATGACTCTACTCTTCCCTGTGGCTTTTGTCCTCTAAAACCCACATGTAGCTACTTATGCTCTCTCTCCTCCTTGACCTGTATGACCTCTAGATGAAAGTCCTTCTCCACCTATCAAGATCTTGAATCACGATCCTTTGTGATCCAACCCTCTCATCAATACTTTGGATGAACTCTCTTCAAAAGTGATTTCCCCTTTACCCTAGCCTTGCTTTTATAATCATGAGATACAATCTATTTCTAATTTTCAAAGTGATCTACGATTGAGATTACTTCTCACACTCACTTAAGATTTAGATTACATGCTACATGCTATGCATTTTCCTTAAATAGCTCAATTCACTAATAAATACAATTTTACTTTAATTAATTCCTTTTAACTAAAGTAAACACAAGACTAGAAGATTCTTGATGACTTCCACATGCAAAACACATGTCAATGTGGAAGTACATGTTCGATGCTACCAAAAACATCAACAGCCCAAAGCTACTTCTCGAAATAGTTCCTTCCCCTGACCCCTACCTTTCCACAATGGAAACACTACAAGTTAGCAACGTAGACACGGTTGGTTATGTCGGTGCTCATGTTAGCCTCAATGTCCGACATTCGACACAACTTCAAGGTGTCCAGCCTAAGGTTTCTAGGGTCTCAACTTTTGTCAAGGTCCTCATGTCCAGCACCCATACCAACCCCCTACCAAATTTCAAGCTCAAGGCTTGGAGCAATCTAACATTACCCCTTGACTTTCCACTTATGTCCATCGTCGAATGGTAGCACCTTAACCTAAAACAATGGCCATTACTCAATTTCCAAGCCATCTCCAACCTCTTCCTACGAGGTCACTACCTTTACCCTTTCTCAACCTTCCCCAACCCCCTCCCCCCCACTCAGCCTAGTCCTCTAACTTGCCAAAACACCAAAAGGAAAGTAATGGTGCCCTACCTGCTATGCCTCGACCTAACACTCAAGTTGCCCCCCTATGGTATACCACAGACTTTCCTGCTAGCCATAGTCCAACTCATAAATGAGACTTGGATCCAACCCTCTACCTTCCCAATGACCCAAGCCTTTAGATCCTTGAGCTTAGGAGCTCATGCAATGATTCCCACAAACAATTACAAAATTCGTACCTCCACGAGTTCCTCATCCCAACTCGATTACTCAAAACCAACATATTTGGACCAACCAAATGGGCCCCCAAAACTTTCCAAACATGAACCAAGGAAATGTCAACTTCATAACAAGTACAACCTAATCCCACTTTCAATACGCCACCTCAAACCTCGATGCCCCTCCAAGTTTTGTTCCTCATCCAACCATGACACAAGCCTTTAGCTAAAGATGCATTCCAACCAACACAAAACCTTTCATCCAAAATTACATCATTACTATGAAAACCTCAAAACACGAACTTCCAATAATGTTGGAACCACCATCCAAGTGTAAATATGTCTAACGTTGCCCCTTCATCGACCCTCAACCTTCCTTTAACTCAACATGGGCCCTCAACCTTCCTTTAACTCAAGTGGAATTACAAGCAAACAACAACGACAACCCTTTTGACAACTTTCCAAAGCAAAATCAAAACAATGGAAGTCAAAATAGGGGTGGTCTAAATGCCCCCTCCAAACAATTTTTTGCACACTTTTTGAGACAACCGCTCACCATGCAAAATGCAACAACTTTTCTCCCTCCAAACCTACCTAAATTCAACAATGATCATAGTGAGAACACAAGCATCACGTTAAAGTCTTCTCCCTTACCTATGTTGAGTTCTTCCATTAGAACAACATGGCCCTAAAACTCTCCCTACATTCCATGACTAGAGATGCTCTTCACTAGTTCTACCCCCTTCAAGGCTCTGTCTACAACCTTCAAAAACTTATTGAGCAATCCATCCAACATTTCAACATACCTAAACAAGACAAATAAGGCCTAGCCACCTTATTCAACATTAAACAAGCAAACAAGGAAACCAACTCAACCTTTATTCGCAAGTGGCATAAGGCTCTACATGTCTCCATGGCTAACCTTTCGAACAACCACCTGCTTCAATTTTTTTGTCAATGCAACACATCATGAAAACAAAGTGAAACTTCATAAACCAAGATCCTCATACCACTGAAGATGCCATAATCTACTTTATCAAACTTGAAAATGCCCATGTCAAAGCTAGCATTGGAGAAAACAAATCTAAAACTCACGGTCCTTGGTTGTGAATTGGGTGGAGTAGATTCCCCGCACACCCCCCACGTCACGGCCCTCAGCTAAGGGGTACTTTAGAGGGTTGTAAGCAGGCTACATTTCATTGTAATATTCCCACAAGAGGAAAATTGCACGCTTGCCACTAAGTTAATTGGAAGCATTCCCAGATTATAAAAAATAAAAATAATAATAAATGATCCCCAAGCCTTCACAAAGAAGCACATAATGAGTGGTATCTAAGCTGCATTTAATCTCTTTGCAAATTCTTGTTCATTCATACCCCTAGATACACATATTATATCATTTTTTCACTTGCATTTCAATTTGCTGTATCAAAATTACAACTGATTCAAAAGGTGGATAAACAACCTATAATAAGAAGACAACAATTGAACTGCTTAAAACCTGAGAAAAAATAAAGAATGCAAACAGAACTTGATAAAGCATAATTGTGAATATAAGAAAAATTCAAGGCAAACATAATTATAGAGAAACATCCATAAAGATTAAGCAGCATACTATTCAACAGAGTAAAATTGTATTTGAAACAGAAATTATTCAAAGACCAGAAACATCACTTGAAAGAAAGACAAACTAAAAAACCAAAATGGGAAATAGGTGAAAATAACGAAGTGCGTGCTACACAAATGAGGAGTTTAGACCATGGTAGCAAAAAATACAAGAAAATGGAAGAGAAGCAGACAGATTGGGAAGCTATGACAATAAAACACAAATGAGGAGTTTAGACCATGGTAGCAAAAAATACAAGAAATGGAAGAGAAGCAGACAGATTGGGAAGCTATGACAATAAAGACAGTTGGGTCACTAAACAGATGCTTGAATAAGAACAAAAATCAAAGACATGTCGGCAATGACAGATTTTGAAACAAAAACAGGCAACCTGACAATAAATAATGGAAGGCATATAGCCCAAGGGGTTAGGTTAACCGATTGTCTCCAATGTTGCTGGGCGTTTGGCTAGTTCCATGCCAGCAGGTGCCCGATTTGAATAGCCTTGGGTTAGGCACACTAGTCTACACCCACAAGCTTACTAGGAATGCCATCCACAAATATGGGGAAACATCCCTGTAAGATTTTACTTGGGAAAAAAAGATAATGGAAAGCAAATAAAAGAATTTATCTACATTGTAGGCCCAATTTCATATATCTAACAGTCAAATCTGAACAGCTAATTCTTAAAATGTTAGATATGCAGAATTATTGATTCTTAACATGTTGTATATACAACCCTATATTTGATTATCTTTGTTGTTTGCTGTAGGAAACCTTCTTAAGCCAAGGTACAATTTCAAAATCTCTCTGCCTGTCCTTATTATCTTTGTTGTTCCTTGTAGGAAACCTTCTTTAACCTAGGTATAATTTCAAAATCTCTCTGCCTGTCCTCTCTGAAATGAAATGCTCAACAAAAGTAACCAATTCATTATTTTGAATTTTCTAATGAAATTTATAATCCAACCATGCATAACGAGCCCTTCCAATATTATTATAGATAACAGAATGTCAAAAGGTGCCCATGTACTTACATTTGCATAGTTGTCTGGATAATTAGGCTGTTGAGATGAAGACCGCCACATCTGAGTTCCATATAAAGAAGATGCCAAAGGAGGTCCACTATGTGGAGCTGATGGTTGAGGGAAGCTTGCAGGGGGGAATGCTGACGGTGGAACTCCTGATGGGGGTACTTGGGCAATTGGCATTGTGCCTGCTGAGAAAGAAGGCACGGGCCCAGAACTTCTAATATGAACAGATGATGGGCCAACTGGTGGATTCATGGTATTGGGTCCCTGAGAGAAAGGATGACGAGTTGCAGGAGTTCCTTGATTAAAAGATGAAGATCCATTGTTCACTTCAGCAAATGTGTTCACATTCCTTACAGGGCCAAACTGGGGCCTCAACCCATCCTGCAATTGTCCCGGTACAGATGATGACAACGCTGCAGGTGGTCTGAGAGGAGCATTAGCTGATTGTGGAAAAGGGGCAGATGTGGTCCTTCCCATGTTACTGTTTGGTGCCAAATTAGGGGGTGAACCACCATAAGGCAGTCCTGCAGGCCCAGGCGGTGGACGAATAAGAGAGCCAGCCCTTGCTGCGTTGCCAAACGATGGAGGACCAGTAGCTGGCATACCAGATGGTGGAGCAGCTGGTTGTGGTGCACGAACTGGAGCTGAGAAAGGCATGCCCATGGGACGACTACCAGCTGGTGTGAATGGAGAAGGCCCAGAATTCTGCATACCCTGCGGTCCTGGAATTGCCCTTGGGGCTTGTGCTCCTGCCCAAGGAGGCGGAGGCCCACCAATATGAAGATTTTGCATGTTACCTGCTAGAGATCCTGCAGAATCTGTAGGCATAGGTGTAAATGGCCGCTGTGCGTTATAACCCGTAGAATTAATCCCTGCTGGAGGATAACCGGTCCGCGGGACTGGGGACCGCTCGCCTGGAGGAACTTGAGATGACATTGTATTGCCTGCTTAAATTGTTCCCCTCCACCTAAATTCCTTATTGCAAAGATTCGTCACGCCACTGCGAATGCGATCTCTGCATATTAAGATCGGGAGTCCCATTTCTTTATTGTCTAAGAAATTCAGCTGGAATAAACCCGGAAGAACTCAAATTGAAAAATCCTCGCAAGAATGCAGAAATATTGCGTTACCTGCTTGGCTGATTGATTAACTAATGTACGGACATCGCCACTTTAAATCCTCTTTCAAATCATGTTTCTCTCACAGTTTCCAACATCCTGCAATACATGGATTCAATACCAAATAAAAATTATTTGAAGCCGACGGGCATATTCATTCACTTGAGTAAAGACACACGTATGTATCATGCCAAGGATGATTCCCTCATATGCTTGACCCAATTTCATTGATGCTGCAATAGGTGTGCAATTTTAATAGACAAGTTTAGTTGAACAAAACCGGCTGTGCGAAAAAAAACTGTAACCAAAACGAAACTAGGAAAACCCAACAGCAAAACCACCCAGATATATCCATCTTAGGCTCAATTTCACTAAACTACAGCACGGTGTCTCGTTATATAGGCTATTAGCATAATTTAATTCATCATACTAGGCTGTCGGAATCGACTCTAGGACCAAATCAAACCCTAAGGGAACCCCATAGTAGAAGTTGTATTGCGAAGTTCAGAAATTTGGTACCTGGAATAACAAGCATCCTTCGTCCAGTGCAATAACACTGGAAATTCTCAAAGAAACAACGCAAAATTACCCCTGGAGGCGGGGTTAAGCGAGATCTGGCAGAAACCTACTTCAAATTGAGAGGATAACCCAGCTGAAGATCCAGTTTAAAATGGAATTCCCGGAGATCTGCGATCCGAGGTGCGGACTGTGAGCAGATCCAGTGATTTTGACGCCGATTTCAGCAATCTGACGGTACTCTGAAACATGCAGATGCTCCCGTCGCTGACACTATTGCTCTGGTATTCACCGTCGAGGAGAGGGGTATTAACAGAGGAGGTGAATATGTTAACAACGTAAAAAAGCAAAAATTAAAAATAAAAGACTCTGACACTGCCACCAAAATTCAATTTAATTGGTGTTTGAGATCCGCTCAAGTGTAAGGTGATTCTAGTGAAATCGCAGAAACTTTCATGTTATGGGTGCCCAATAAATTCTCTTTACGTAAATATTTTAATGATATAAATTTAAATATCAATTTATTTATTGTAAGATTTGTATTTATATCGTCGGAATTTCCATTTTACATTTATTGCGTTAATATTATGGAGTYACTGATGAGGAAAGTGGATATGATAATAATAATTAGTAGTTTAAATGTATTATAAGCTGAGATGGCTTTCTATTGTTATTCAAAGTAAAAAATAAGGAGGAACTAGGAATTTTTTTTTAAGAATAAAGTAAATAGGGAGGAAATATCTATTTTTAGTTTGAAATTTGGTAAGATTTATTTTGAATTAATAGAATAATAAATATTATAATAATAATATATTTTTAAGGTTTCCGCCAAGCGATTTGACTGGTAAAGACTGGTAAAGTCTACGAAGGTATACATACCCCTGGTTTTGAACCTGTGACCTCTTAAGAAGAAACACATGTTCTTAACCATTAGGCCCACTCAAGCTATATATGATATAGTATAATCTCATTGTGTTAGGATATTTAAGTATGTTGAATTTATTTTTAATATAATAATATTAATTTCAATTCCTAAAGTAAATGAAATTTAATAGTAATTTTAAAAAGTTTAAATCAAATATTTAATTTTCTTATAATAATAATAAGATTAATATAAATATTACTAATAATGTGGTTAGACTTTAAAATGAGTAAGTGAAGTTGCATGGAGTTTAGTGTAATGTTCCCTTTCAATTGATCATAATTGAGGATGACTCAATATGTTTTATGTTTTAGCTATTTCTGCATTCCAAAATAAATTTTAAACAACATAAAATAATGATTTCGTGCAAATTTATGTGACCAAATTTCGGAAAAAAAAAAACCAGAACAATTATACAATGCACATAAAAATATGTTCTGAAATTAAAAAAACGTTGTGTCGAACGTCAAATTCCAGGTGTGGGTCACTTGTGTGACGGTGGGGGACAAGTTAGATAGCTTATACGACTCTCGCATGCTATAGTCAATAAGGAAAAAGGGAGTCAAGGAGGTTTATTTGGTGTTAAACCCTAAAGTGACATTAAAGAAAATAAATAAATATATTTAAATGAAATTGGAGGGAAAATAAAGTAAGGGTTTGATTTGGTCAAAAGAGGGAAAGATCTCGAAGGCCCAGAGGAAGGATAAATAGAGGGGTAACCCTTCTCTTTGGATTATGATTTGATCTCTTGTTGATGTGCTCTTTAAGCCAAGTTTTCATTAGGGTTTGGCAAAACCCTTCCATTTCAGTGTAGTTTTGGTGGTGCAATATCCACCTTAGCTAGACACAGAGGAGGATTCATCTGGAGTCCTCATTTGAGTTCATTGTGGTGCTTAGTTTCATCATGCAGAGAGTTTGGAGGCATATCGACGTGTGCAGGGGATTTGCGGCATTTTTCTGAAGGAGGTCGATCATCAGATCTACAGGTGTCAGGAGGGTTTCGAGCAACTGTGAAAGGAGACACCCCCGCGGGTTGAGCACGAGTTGTCCCATGAGGCTCCGCTAGACGTCCAATAGTCGTCTCGTGAGGACCTTTGCAAATCAGGGGTTGCATCATTTCGTCGGATCGAGATTGTGAGGGTTTCAAGAAAGGTTGGAGGGTCGCTTGCAGAGCGAACATTACTAGAGCAAAGTAGTGTAGGGCTTGGAGAGCCTTGGATTAGTGGACATCATAGATTGGCATCATTCCAAGTTTCTTGTATTGTTTCTGTTGTAGATTTTGCAACTGCTTGATAGCCATTAGATTTGTGTGCTTAGGAGTATTCTGCAGTTGTTATTACAGTCATTAGATATCATTGTATTGCTGAGATTTTGGGAGTTTCCATCCATAATAAAATGTCATGGTTATCTGCTCTATTTTATGTGTAATGGATGCATGCAATATGTTTGACAATATTCCTATTTGAGCGAATTGTTTGTAAGAAGTTAACAGCACCATTAATACAAGTGTTTGGCACATTCACATAAGAAAAAATAACAATTTTGGGCAAAAAAACATAATATTCCCACCTAGTCTAGTTGGGGACATTACAGTGGTATCAGAGATGGTGATTATGCCAGCATGTATTGATGCCTAGAAATAAAGGGCATGGAGGACCTTCTCGAAGTTCACCTAAAGGAGAAGTAGAAGCAAACCAAACAAAGTCATAGCCAGAAGGAAACATGGATGATAACCAGGAAATCACAAGAGACCCTGTGCTCGGACTATTGAATCAGTTGAACAAGGGCCAAGAGAAGACCAACCAGAACCAAGCAGCAATCACCCATAGGAAAGAAGAGATGATTAGGACCCTGCAACAGACCCTTGTGGTACTCGTACAACCGGTAGGATAGCAAGGGCAAACGAGAATAAATGTCATAACTCATGCAGAGGGTAGCAATACCCATATTCCGGCGCAAAGTGTCCTGCAGACAAGGAGTAGGAGGGCACCCAGACCATTGTTACCCCCATTCCTTGTGGAACAACCTACAGGAGTGTAGGGGTAGCAGGATCCATTTGACGAGGTCTATAACTACCACATAGAGTACACCTCACTAGCAACGGAGATTTAGGCAGATTTGTCTTACAACGACTACTACAACTTATGGATGAGGAACAGACATAGGGGAGCATCGTACTAGCAAAATTATGATCTTATGCGCAAGATAGGGAAGATGACGGTCCCCTCCTTTAACGGATTTGACAGGGGCACAACCCGAGCATTGGTACATAAGTTGGACACTTATTTCCAGCTTAACCCAATGATAGAAGCAAAGGTAATCAAGTTTGCCACTCTACACTTGGATGGAGAGGATCATGAATGGTGGTACCATGGGCTACTAACATTGGTCATCTAGGAGGATCTGGAATGCTCAAAAATTGATCTTCTCAAATGATTATGAAAATGACTCCATTGCGTAGAGCTCGACGAGAGCTTTTCAACGACGCATGAATTGCCTCAAACAAACGTCATATGAGGATGTTATGGCTTTTCAAAGTTTTCAATAAAATAAGGAAAAAGGAAAAATGGGGGTGCCACATGGCAAGCCCACAGGTTGCCACGTGGCCATCCGTACAAATGACAAGGCACAAGTGACATCAACATGTTGACGTGGAAGCATGAGAGGTTGCCACGTGTCACCTGGATTTGGACGAATGGGCATCCAATTGGAATGTGCCACGTGTCATCTGTATGGATGGTGTGGCTGACCGTACAATCCACATGGCACCACTGAAAGGGTGACACGTGGTCTACCATACAATGACGTGGTGAACAGGTGTCAGGTACAGTCAACAGTGACATGGTGACCGTACGATGACCAGGCAACATAGTCAGCAGGGTCATACGTCCGGTTGGAAATGGTGGCCAATAAGACGCTGCCACGTTGTTATGGGACTTATCGGTAAATGTGGACATAAACAGATCTCCCTATATCCACCTAGATCTAGAACAAAACATAACAAGACATGACAATTTCCCTAAGCTCTAATCATTGAGTTTACTATCAAATAAAAGATAGGTGACATACCGTTTGAATATCGCTTCCTCTTGTCGTCGTCCTAGCTCCACTCCAGTTCTCTTGTGATATTAGATTTACAAGAGAACACAAGCCAACCAAAGTGAAAGCAATATAGCATACTCAAAGAGAACCTATGTATGTGATCAAGGAATCATACAATAAAACGAGATGAGTTTTATGGGAAAGAAACATATCATTGTTATTATAAATAATGAAAGTGGAGATTACAACCAAAGCCTTGATGTTGCAAGGTCCCCTTCTGATGACCCTTTGCTCCAACACACACACTTGCTCCAAACTTGAATGAAGAAGATCCACAATGACTCGATGAACTGAAATGAAGCTCTCAAGAATGATCCAATGCAGAATTCTCCATACAATCTTAGCCAGATTCAACCTTCATTAACCTTAGCCTTTTCCATGAGAAATCTCTCTTTATATAGGGGAAAGAGAGATGGTTAAAGAGATTAGGATGATCCCACCAAATCAGAGAAGCGAGTAGGATCCCAGCCATACAAACGTCGCCTCACCTTCTAGAAGATCCCCTTCTAGAACTTTCGTGAAGGTCGACCTTTTCTTATCCTTTTGGCATCGTCGCACCCCAGCTATAGAGTAGCCTGTAGAGACATCGCAAACCAGTTCTATGGCAGCTTGCGACAACTAGGCATCATCGCACCCTGCTTATGATGCAGCCTGTGATGACCCTCCTTAATAAGGTTTTTTGGAAGAGAAAGCCAGTCACCTTTCTCATGAAGATAGGATCTTTTTGGGAACATGAACACATATTGTCAATTGATCACCAAGATGACCAAAATAATGTGTAACAGAATGCCCCCAAAGTATGAAGCTGGAACTCGTGACAGCTGAAATACTTTGTAAAATGTGTGTGTGTCGGAAACAAGGAGTGCATCAATCGAGAACCTACAAACAGTCAAGCATCAGCATAATGATATACCATCATTCGAGGTAGGCATTCCCATACTCAGATTACAAAGTGTCAAATGAGTCATGGCCACTAAATATACACTGTGGATCCATGTCATCGTGAATCGGCATAGCCACCCAGAATACCCTATGGATCTATGCTTTAAAGACTTCAAATTCTGACATAGCCACAAGACATACAAAGTGGATCTATGTGTCAATACAAATCATGAATACTCTGTCGCAGCCTAGACCGGAATGGTGTGACCCAGGGTCTTCATTTCCATTGTCCTAAGTACAAATCTAACCATGTGATTACAGGTGCTGAAGTCGAACATGGTAGAAACCACTTGATTACCGTTAACAAGTGCGAGGGGAATCACCATTGATGTCAATGACTACCAAAGTACCCCAGTACAATCCAACGAGTGTGAATAAAGGAGTTGGAGTCGAACACTCGAGGGAATCTCTCAATCAAGGGCCAATGATGTGAACCCACTATCGAAAGTGAAGAAACCTGCCATTGAGGCATGCAAGCTCTAAGGCACTAAATGATTTATAAGTCTTGTTACTGGATAACGAACTGAAGTCGATAGGAAAAGACTCGTCATAGGAGGGCCTTGATGTATTCCCCATCAATGACACAAAATAAGTAACATATTTGAGATAGATCAGAGCATGAAATGATTTGGAACTGACACAGGAAAGGCCGACATGGTAGAACATTTATAACTGCAGATGGTCGACTTGATAGGAGGCTTATTAAGGCTAGACTTCTCTTGAACATATGAATGACACGACAATGGTCTTGGAAGCATTGACTCAAGGAGGACCCAACATATGGACACGTGGATGGTCAAACGAGAGAGGAATGGATTTCCCAACCCAGATACAATGTTGAAGGGGGGTGTCATGTTCAAGAGCAACTATTACTGCCACTAACACGAATACAGAGACACATTTCTTTCCCAATTTTTCCCCAACCATTTATGGCGAGTACCTCTTTATTTTTACGCAAGCTCAAGGAGGATAACATATGCTTGTTGATGTAAGCTCATCCTTCAGACGAGTCCCTCAGAGTATGTTAACGAACCCTAAAAAGGAGTGGTTCGGTTCCATACGGGTATTTTGATGTTTGTCTAACACATAATTAGCCAATGCATCTGTTAATGTATTTAGACATTTAGGAATGTGTTGATATTCAATGTAATCAAAATGACGTTCCAAGAGGCGAATTCGTAAATATACCCTTAATAACATAGGACTTCGAATGGAGTAAACGTTACTCAATTGTAAGACTACTAACTATGAATCGAGGCATACAACAAGACAACGGATTCCAAGAGACACAACGTCAGTCAATAATTCGATGACTGCATTGTATTCTGCGATATTGTCAGTTGCACGACCAAGGCAAACACCATGAAGACTAATCAACTCATCTGTAGGTGCGTAGATTTCCCAAGCAGTAGACGCCAAGTTCTGAGTACTGCGACTAGCGCCATCAACGAAGCCAATGTAGGGTAGCGAAGACACCGACATCTGGAAACCAAACACAACGCAAGGTAAGCAGATGAAGGTTGAAACCAAACAACGAAAAAGCACACAAGAGCATGATACACTAAAAGTACAAGCACTCATGCAAAAATGACTCAAGCATAGTACTTCTTTAAGTAAATCCCATTTCAGGGCTCACTAAAAGGGATACCATCATAATCGACTAGCTCATAAGCTCCCTTCTCCAACACACGTTTGACAATGTAAGGACCTCGCCACATGGCCTCGAATTTATTGGCCCTTAGCAAATCACGATCCTGTTCATACAGGAGAACAAGATCGCATTCAAAAAAAACACGTGGCTTGACATGCTTGTCGTATTGGGCTTTAACACGTTTCTTCTGAGTTTCAATAACTAGGGCGGCATCGTGACGGGTTTCATCTAATTGCATTAAATACAAAAGACGCTCTTCTTCAGCGGAGGTATTGGGGAGAAGTTCAACGGCTAGTTTCAAAGATGGTATTTCACATTCAATCGACAAGATAGCCTCGATACCATAAACTAGCTGAAAATGTGTAAATCCTATGGCAGACTTGACAGATGTTCGATAGGCCCATAATGCAGAGAACAACATCGTGTGTCGAGTTGTCTTATGAATTCCTGTCATCCGTCGAAGCATCGTAATGAGAACTTTGTTGATTGCTTCAACTTGGCCATTGGCTTGTGGGTAATAGGGGGTTGAGTTTTCATGACGAAGACCCAACTTTTCAGTAAGTTCGGACATCATGAAGTTCTGAAAATGACTACCGTGATCAGTAATGATAACTTGAGGAATACCAAATCGAGTAATGATATGATTGAATATGAACGATGGTGTAATTTTCCGGGTGTTATCAAATGTAGGCATCGCCTCGGCCCATTTAGTGAAATAATCCACATCTACAATGATGTATCCATGCCCCCCGACCGAGTGAGGGTTACATGTCATGAAGTCAATGCCCCATTTGGCGAATGGACCGACGAAAACTACAGGATGTAAAGGAGCATGATGATATCTTATCTTGTTGTTATAAGTTTGGCAAGCATGGCATTTTTGAATAGCAGTGATGCAATCCTTAAATAAAGAAGGCCAGAAATAGCCCGCTCGTAAGATCTTTTGGGCAGTGGCATACCCAGACATATGACTACCACATGCTCCAGAGTGACTGTCATTCAAATCCTTCTCATCTTCGTCGTAAGTGAGACATTGTCGAAAAATCGAGTCCATACCACGGCGATAAAGGGTATCACCAAGAATGATGTATTTTCGAGCTTGATAATGTATGCGACGACGATCTGTACTAGAGAGATCGGGCTGGAAAGTTTGACTCTGGAGATATATAATGATATCTTTGTACCATATATCATCAGAATTGATCAGAAAAGGGGATTCATTGGGTAAGGAATCCTCTACCACATTTCCTATCTCAGTGGAGGGAAGGTCACATATCAGTTCGACGAAAACCAAAGATTTCTTAGACTTAGTGCGTTCAAAATCTAGGTCAAACTCCTCGAGAATCACTATCCATTTGGAGTACTTGCCCCCTAGAAATTGTCACATAAGGATATGCTACACAGGGTTTCAATCGGAAATAACAACGGTTTTGTGTAATAGGATATAATGACGAAAACGTTAGACAACTTGAACAGCTGCCAAGGCTAGTTTCTCCACATGGAGGTTTTTGGTTTCGGTGGTCATGAGACTCTGACTCAAATAGTATATCACATGTCTGTCATGCGAATCATCCTCTTGGACTAAGACCATGGCAATGGTAGAGTCTGAAGCAGTTAAGTAGAGGAAATAATTCCGGCTATAGTCAGGGGGAAACAGTAAGGGTGTACGGGTTAAGGCAAGTTTCAAAGCTTCAAAGGCTTTCTTCGCGGTATCGTCCCATACAAACTCGTAACCTTTCTTAAGTGGTCGAGTGAATCCTTTCGTAAGTTCAACATAATTTGGGATGAAACAATGTAAAAAGTTTGCCTTCCCTTGCAAACTTTGGAGCTGGCTTAAAGTGGAAGGAGGAGGTAGATTAAGGATAGCCTAAACCTTCAAAGGGTCTACACGAATCCCTTGTATCAACACAATACAACCAAGTAGTCGGTTGGACACCACACAAAAGACACATTTGTGTGGGTTTAAGAGGATACGATAATGACGACAATGTATGTAAATGGCCCTCAAATGTGTCGGGTGGTCTTGGCGACGCATGGAATGCGTCGGTAGATCATCAAGATAAGCTTGCACGATGTGCTTAATATCATGGAAAGCATAAGACATAACACGTTGAAAAGTCACACCAACGTTCTTGAGACCAAAGGGTATTTTTCGGTAAGCAAAGGTCCCCCAAGGGAAAATAAAAGTGGTCTTGTGTTGGTCCATGGGTAAGATGTTAATTTGATTATATCTGGAGAAACCATCCATCAAAGAGAAGATCTCACTTCCGGCACAGTCGTCGACGATCTGGTCAACGAAGGGGGTTGGGTAATTGTCCTTAGGACAAGCCTTATTTATGTCCCTATAATCTACACAGACGTGGATGGTACCTTGTTTCTTATTCACCAAAACTAGATTGGACACTCAATCAGTCAAAGCCACGGGATAGATAAAGCCTGCTTTAAGAAGTTTTTCAACTTCAAGCTTGATAGTAACAACTTTACATGGGTGCACTAGGCGAATTCTCTGTCGAACAGTTTTAGCGTCTTGGTATGTCTTAATCTCATGTACAACGATATCAGGATCGATACCTGGCATCTCTTCGTAACTCCAAGCAAAAACGTCGCGAAATTCCTGGAAAAGGGCTTTGTATTTGTGGACCTCGTCGGTAGAACAAGAGGCTCCAATATGAAGATTCTCCATGACCCCATGTTTAATAGATATGTCGAGAGGGACGATAGGTGAAATGTTGTTGAAGTTCCCTTCGTACAAAACATCGTGTGATGACTCAGGAACTAAGGAAATAACCACAACGGTCGACAGAGTCGAAATCCGTTGGTAACTCTCTAAGGTGTCGTGTTTGAGGAAGAGAATGGATCAATGATGTCCATCGTCCCAGGGGGTGTCTTCCATGGACATGACTGGCATGATCACCTCGTCAGTAGGAAAGATCACTTGAAACGGATCAGGAGATGAATCACAGNNGTCGATTGAATAGCTTGATAAGCGGACTCGACCGGACTTAAAGGCATCTTGTCACCGTAACGAAAGTAATCACCAGGGTTAGGTACCACCCATGGGTTGTATGACTCAGGGGCTTCATGAACGGTGGTGGATATCATGTTAATAGAGGCAACAAAAGGAGGGGGGAATATCGGGTGGTGGGATTGGAAATGTACCCATCAAAGTAGAATCTTTCAAAATACCCACGCCGACATTCTTGTAACCAGGAGGTGTCTTCAAAATGAAGGGAACGTTGTTAGTACGAGAATCATAATTAAAGAAGGCCAGTTGGTCAATAGTAACGACTTTTCCTTGGTGGGAGAAACGTGCTACATGGAAAAGAGTAGACACAACTACACGCATGGAATCAATCCAGCTACGGCTAATTAAAAGGTTATAATCAAGAGGTGCGTCAAAGACCTCAACCTCAACATTGATCGATTTACCTTCCAACATAATAGACAACGATAGAAGAACATCATAGGGTTTAAAGCTAGTACCATTGAAGGCCTTAAGTGTATTGTGTGATTTGGTGAGGGTAGGAGAGCCAATGGCTTTCCAACAAGTAACGAACATGACGCAAGTCGAGGCTCCTTCGTCAATAACAGTTCTACAGATATTCTTGTTTTCAACAACAACTTGTATATGGAATGCTAACTGAGGAGGAAGCCTTGGAATGTGATCTTCCAAGTCATTATAAGATTAGTATCCGTGGGATCAATTCCACCGATGGCCTTTAACAGTGCCTTTCGTTGAGCTAGGAAACTTTGAAGGACTTCGAGAGCTAACATCGCGGAGGGTGCTTGCGCAAGATATTCTACAATGTTGTAGTTTTTTGCAGCATGAGCGTGAGGGTTAAACACAAACTTTTGAACAACACCCTTGGGAGGAGGGCGAAGGACTGTATCGAGACCCGGTCGTTTGAGATGAAGAGGACCATTGGGGGGTGAAGTTGGGGGAGAAGGTTGAACCAACGAAGGTGGTATGTCATCAACTTTCTCTTTGGACGAAGAGTAATCTTTAGCTCAAGTTGCGATTGCAATTTCGGTATTTTTAGAGTCACCAGTACACATAAGGACATAGGATGAAGTAGAAGGGGTAGTTTGGTCATGAATGACCAGTTGGTCTTGTTGTTGAGAAGGGAAAGGTTGTGACAAGATGATAGGTGTAGAAGGCTTCTCGGGCCCTTGAAGGAACTTAGTAACTTCAGCATGTCTTGGACAATCTTTCGTGCAATGATCATCACCACAGATAAGGCAGGGGTAACGAGGCTTACGTTTGTCTTTCTCATCAACGGTTTGTGTTTTGGCTTTATCAGATTGTTGATTGTTATTCTTGTCCTCCTTGTTCTTACCCTTTCCTTTTCTTTTTTTTTATTCTTTCCGGCAGGCGTGGATTGAACAAAATTAACTTCAAAAGTCTTATCGGTGGAAGGAGTAGGAGTTGGAGTATCTTGTGCATTAGAATGATTGGATTTGGGATTGGTGTGACTGGCGTGCGTCGACTGGGTCTCAACGTGGAAGGTGTCAATCACACCATCAACAACATGAGAGGTTGCTGGAGGTTTTGGGGTAGGGTTGGTGGAAGGCCGAGGAGTGCCAGGGATCAAATCGTAAAGTGTTCCTGTTTGCGAATAAACAAGATCAAGATACTGAGCACGACTAATCGCCTTCTCTTCAATGACAACACCACCCATGGTGACATCACAAGCGATAGGTCCAATGATTGGTTTGGTAAACCACTCGGCTAACAGTTGATCAGGAAGAGGAACTTTGATTAAACGTCTTCTTCTTCTCCACTCATGGATGTGATCGAAAATATGAGTGGACGAGGATTGCTTGAAAGAAATCAAAATTCCAGTTCCTGTCTTGTATCGAATTGGCAACTGGTAATGTGTCAGAAAGGCCATGGCTAGGGTGTTAAAATCATTGAAGAAACCTCGAGGTAACTCGCTGTACCATTTTGCTGTCGAACCCGTGAGAGTTCATTGGAAAATTCGCAGTTTGACGAAGTCATCCATTAAGGAGTTGGATGAACACCATAGATGAAAAGTCATAACATGATTATTAGGATCTTCTCTTGCTCGACCGTTAAATTTAGGAATGTCGGACGGTAACTTTGGCCGGTATGACGGGCCAATGAGGAGAGTGTAAGATAGTATCTTTCAGAATCCTAGACAGATCAGGTAAGTCCAAAGTGGCCAGGAAAGGCAACTGTCAGTTCACTTGTGGAAACTGGTAGTTCTGCGGAGGAAGTCCTGTAGGTATACCAGTAGGACCGTAAGCAGTCTGCAAATAATTAGCCAGTCCTGCCAGACTTGGCTATGGAGGGTTTTGAGACATATAGGTTGTAAGGTTGGGTTGGATAGAGGGGTTCCCTTGGTAAGGGACACTATATTGAATGCCCCGACCCCAAGCGAGATTCAAGGAATCTGGATACGGTTAACCGAAGTTAGGGGGTACAAAAGAGTTAACTTGAGGATGTTTCCCCCCAAATGATTGTGGATTTCCTTGGGAAAGAAGGTTCCAAAGGTGGGACTGTGATCTAGGTGCGTTTTGTCCATACAGTGGGTTATGGACTCCAACCTGAGGTTACCCCCCAAGTTGAGGTTGTTCCCCAATTTGAGTTTGAACCCCAAATTGAGGTTGCCCCCCATCTTGAGGTTGACCTCCAATAGGAATCTGGTAGCCATAAGCGAATGAATGACAGGTGCCTCCAACTGGATTGGCGCCACTAGGGCCAGATCCTCCAAGCAAAGGTGGAGGAGGAACATAAAGCTCTCCAAAGAGAACTTGGGCAGGTGTAGGAACAGACCCAGCAGCAACATTATACCCAGGAGGAACAAAAAGTCTGGATGGACCCTAGGTAGGGATAATAATGGAAGGATTCAGAGCCATATACTCAGGGGGGAGTGATGGATTTGGTCTATACGGAAGTGGTGTCCCAATTGGAGCTCGGGAGATAACCACATTTCTAGTGGGAATTGTGGTAGCTTGCGGGACCATAGTAGAATGGGTCATCTGAAGAGTAGGGATCGAGTGAGAACCAATCAAAATTTGGTCTAAAACGATGGTGACACTACCGGTGGTACCAATGAAATGGTCCAAAGGTACCGTGTAGGTGACAGAGGTTTCATGCACTTGTGATACTACAGGTCAATCGGGACTTGCTCCTAGGTTACCATACAGATCACATACTGTCAAAGGGACAAAACTAGGATTAGAAGTTCCGACAGTGTGAGTCGGGGTCCTAAAAGATTCACTGTGAATATGTGGATCCTCTACTCCAAATCCTGCATTAGGTTCAGTAGGTATTTCAAAATTTTCGTCATCAACAATTTCTCCTGATGAGTTCATCTGGAGCATATGTGGATTTTGTACAACACTCAATGCTGGATTGATAGGGAGGCGAAAAGCCTCTAAGGAGTCCGAAACAATTCAAAATCCTTCCAAGGAGTGTGTGGTTCCAACTTCCAAAGCAACTTCATGATCGACTACTCCCTCTGGAGAGCCTTCTGGTGAATTAGGAAGTAAATGTTGGTAGCCTTCTGGATCTTCTGGGGGTAGCCCTTGCATCCTACGTGAACGGCGAAGGCCGATGTTGGCTGATCCGAGTAAAGAACGGAAAAAATCTATGGCCAACTAGAGAAAACAAACATCACTCACTAATAAAATCTAAGAATCAAACCAAGCAAACAATCATTCTTATTTCGAAGTCACTAGTTGGTGATGAAATCCAACGTCGCGAAATCAAGACAAAAAGGGGCTCGGATAAGCGGGTGGAAAAGTTATGTTGACAACCTGCTTAACGGACTTAGACTTACACCCTAGTGCAAGCTCCCACACATAATCGTGGATATACCCTCCAAGGAGCCCGAGTGAGTTTGGCCAACGTCGATTCTAGGTACCGTGAATACTTTCCCCTCCATAGTCACCTCGTGTAAAGACCCTAAAGAGACAGGCTACTAAGGTTACCAACTATAACAGTGATGCCTGGGGAAACAGTCGACAGTCCGATCCACGTGCAAAGGTAGGGTATCTAGCCCGAAATCAACTTGAAAGGCTTCCACTCGTCATTGTGGGCATACCTTCAAGCAACTCCCATAATATGCGCAATCTCTTCACCAAGACCAATAAAGGAGGGTGAGTAACTCTACTAGTCTTAATGCGACCTCAGGTTTGACCCTTCTGCAAGAAGGGCTTCCTAGGACAAAATGTAGCAATTGGATTTGAACTCTCCCTATCACAAGATACTATTGTGTGTTTTGATGCTTTGGAGAGTGTACCTCACAACCTATTCCAAAGCGCTATCCTAGCTAATGTTGGTGTAAAATATCCCTAGAAAATAAAAGTTACTAATTAAATTTTGGATTTACGATGTATTTTAGAGGTTGTTGCTTACCCAAAAAGGAGATGGAAATGAAACTATTGATGTTATGACCTTGACCCAATAAAATGAAAAAGGAGATGAATGTGCAATTTTCAATTCAGTGAACTCTAGTTACAGTAGGGAGAAGGTATTTTTCTTTGAAGTACAACAAGCTACTAATTGCAATTCCTTACTTCTGAATGAACACAATTCCAAATAATCACGAACTACAAATTTTCCAATTTCTTCTTATATTTCGAATGTAAAATATTTTCTTATAAGAGATTGCTAAAAAGAATAAATGAATTAAATTATTTCTTTCTAAGATAAAATCAAAGATATGACAACGAAAGGAAAACACAACCTAAGAAAATCAAGACACCTCGATACCATTCCCAAATCAAATTCACAATGTAAACAAAACGAAAAATACAAGAAAAACTCTTGACATAGGCAAGCAAGAAGTGTTTTTTAATCAACAAACAATCTGACAAACAAAATGAATCCAAAACTCAAGACAAACCAAAGACCCTTTGTCAAACAAGCACTTAGATGAAGATCCGAGATTATATCCTCGTGATAATGAGTATGAGCAAAAACTTGCAAAAAGAAAAGAAATAATTTCAATCACTGAAAACCAACCACAAGCAAGCTCCAAACTCAAGAATCAATCAATCATGGGCATAGGAAGTTCACCCCGGGTTTTAAAAACAAATTTGGGTGGTGAAAAGAAAATTGACTCACTCCAACAAAACCTACAAGAGTCGTCGTAGGCCGGGTATAAGACACAGTGCGATGAGTAAGGGTCGTTGAAGGCCACTGGCAAAGCAAAGTGTGATGTCTTCCCACTGGAATGGCTAAGTAGAGGGCGACGAGCAAGGGTTGTCGCAGGCTGTCAGTAAGGTACAGTGCGACGAGCTCTGTAAATTTTGAAAAATTGGGAGAAAGACAAAAAATCCAAAAGAATATCTAAACCCAGGGAGTCTGAATGGATCACCCAGGGACTTAGAGAATGAAAATTATCAGAAGAAGGCAGGCTAAAGGCAAATGGGAAGCAAAAAATCAACAGAAGGTCGTATCCCTAGTATTGTCGCCAATTTTGTTATGGGACTTATCGGTAAATGCAGACATAAACAGATCTCCCTATATCCACCTAGATCTAGAACAAAACATAACAAGACATGACACTTTCCCTAAGCTCTAATCATTGAGTTTACTATCAAACAAAAGATAGGCGACGTACCGTTTGAATATCGCTTCCTCTTGTCGTCGTCCTAGCTCCACTCCAATGCTCCTATGATATTAGATCTACAAGAGAACACAAGCCAACCAAAGTGAAAGCAATATTGCATACTCAAAGAGAACCTATGTATGTGATCAAGGAATCATACAATAAAACGAGATGAGTTTTATGGGAAAGAAACATATCATTGTTATTATAAATAATGAAAGTGGAGATTACAACCAAAGTTTTGATGTTGCAAGGTCCCATTCCGATGACTCTTCGCTCCAACACACACACTTGCTCCAAACTTGAATGAAGAAGATCCACGATGATTTGATGAACTGAAATGAAGCTCTCAAGAATGATCCAATGTAGAATTCTCCATACAATCTTAGCCAGATTCAACCTTCATTAACCTTAGCCTTTTCCATGAGAAATCCCTCTTTATATAGGGGAAAGAGAGATGGTTAAAGACATTATGATGATCCCACCAAATCAGAGAAGCGAGTAGGATCCCAACCATACGGATGTCACCTCACCTTGTAGAAGATCCCCTTCTAGAACTTTCGTGAAGGTCGACCTTTTCTTAGCCTTTTGGCATCGTTGCACCCCAGCTGTAGAGCAACCTGCGGAGACATCGCAAACCAGGTCTATGGCAGCCTGCGACGACCAAGCATCATCGCACCCTGCTTATCATGCAGCCTGCGACGACCCTCCTTAATAAGGTTTTTTGGAAGAGAAAGCCAGTCACCTTTCTCATGAAGATAGGCTTTTTTTTGGGAACATGAACACATATTGTCAATAGATCACCAAGATGACCAACATAATGTGTAACACACGTGGGCCAATCAAATGGTGCCATGTGGCACCTTCGAGAAGACCAAGTTGGGCTACAGATCAAAACTGTTGGGGCTCAGTGGGTTTTGAACCCCTGACCTCCATGGGAATCTAGAGGAATATTCCACATATATGCCAACGACTTAACATTATTGCGCTAACCACCATGCCACATATGGTATTTGTTATAAGAAACCAACGAATATTATTTAATATTTGATGCCATGTCACCGCTAAGGTCGGGCCATGGTTTAGCTGACCTAACCCTATATAAACCCAACGCTCGATCTTTGTACATGATGGAAATGTGTGCCATTTTGTATAGGAGTTGCATAGAATTTCATGCCAAGTGTAGATTTGCCTTGTTTTGCATGCAAGAGGTGTTCCTATTTTGGATTTGTCTCGTTTTGCATGTTATTGAGTTCTTTGAGAAAAGTATAGAGTGTTTATACTCGTTTTTCTCATAATTTCGAGACAAATCTGATGGTGATGATAGTTATGTGCTAAAGTGTTGTGAATGGAGATCTTAGTCCAGTTTGTCATGTATGAGACCCACAGTCTCGTTATGTGTGAAAACGGGGGTCTTTAAGCATTTGTTTAGAACATAGTCAAGTTTAAACTCATTTTTCTCATAATTTCGAGAGGATTTCAGAGATAACCTCTGTTTCCGGGTTTGAGCAACGGAATTGAAGGGTGTCTTCAAATTTTGCATTGTAAGTCATCATTGTATCAAGCATTTGAGCATTAATACAACGGTCTCACTTTTTAAAAGCGGACCCGGAGACGTAGCCCAAGATGAGTGAACTTCGTTATCGAATTGTGTAATGAGCCTTGTTATTTGTTGTCTCTATTTCTCTCTATTTTGGCACTCATTATTTCCGCAAGTTATTTATTAATTAATGAAGTTTTGGATAAATAAGCGTTTTCACATGTTATTTTGCAAATAGTCATGATGATCTTAAATTATTGATTCTGGTCGGATGTTTAGTGTCTGCTTAAGAATGCATTGACATCTAAGGATTTTTTGATCAAGTGGTATTAGAACTAGTTTGACATGTATTTGCAAGTAAATGCTTACGAGGTCCAAACTCAAGCTTGGTGAAGGATCTTTGAAGAGTACATTCTTGAGAATGGTTCGAGGCGTGCATTTCAAAACCAAGAAATGGTTTCAACAAAATACGGGGATTCTTCTAATCCAAATCCTTTTGATACTTAAGAGGCATTTTGTTTTTCGCATTCATGGCAATCAAGCTCTTGGTGGAAGAAATGCATGAAGATCGAAAGAAGCCAAAGGAACTAGTGGTAAAGGCAAAGGAAAGCCACATAACTTCGAGAAGCAGTGTAAGGGGAAAAAATAAGCAAAGCCTAAATGTTCTCATTGCAAGAAGAAAGGACACAATGAGGCAACATGTTGGAAGTTGCATAGAGAGAGGCTACCAAAGAAGTTCAAGGACAAGGGTAAACAAAAGGCCACGACCATAGTTCGGGATCTTGGATCAGATTTTGAAGTTACAGCTATGGGCATTAAAGGTATGTTTTTTGTTGCTAGTTCTAGTTCACATACTTCTTCTTCAAAGGCTAATGTAATCCCTGGTGGAAGCTAAAGAAAAGAATTGCTTCATTTACGAGTTATCTCAAAGCACGATAAGATTGATATACTTGTTGATAGTGGATTACAAGTAAATTTTATTTCAGAGCAAGTTGTTAAGAATTTGGGATTGGAAACTAGGCCTCATCCGAGACCACATCCTTTGGGTTGGATTTTTGATAATGCTCAGTTACAGGTAACTAAGCAATGCAAGTTACAGTTTGAGATCACATCCAGTTTCATTGATGAGGTAGAGTTAGACGTGGTTCCATTTGACATTCGAGGGATGATTTTGGGAAGTCCGTACTTGTATGATAAGAAGGTCATTTTCTACAAGGAACAAAACAAGTATCATCTTTTCAAGGATGGGATTGAGTTCATTGTGAGAGCTCATCAGGTGAAGATGAATTTGATTGTTGTCATTATAGCGCACGTGAAAATGCTAGTTAATACTAGTATCTAGGATCCAGATTTACATCCTACGGTTGAAAGTAAAACAGGTCATTTGGTTGATGTTGTTCTTGTTAAGAAGGGCAACTATGTTGATGGTTCATTCTCTTTCACATATGTATATTCAATTTTGTTGTTCAATTTATTACTAATCAATGGAGTATGTTTAGTAGCTACAACAATGAATGGCGGTGTTTGTGAATTTAAGGGAATGGTTAACTTGGTCAACAATGTTGTTTTAGTCTTCGTTATTATTGTGATGAGTCAGGTGCTCGTTATCCAAGCAGAATGGGTGGATGATACTGGACAAGTGAGGCAACAGTATCCTCGCTTCCTTTCTGAATGAACCAGACTTTTGGATATTATATAGGTTGCTTAGATGGCCTATAATACGATCCAATGATTTTGGGATTCATAGTCAGTGTCAACATTAGAGGCAGACAAGTGAAAGACTTATATTCCATTATAGGGAAGCAACCTGCAGTGGAATAGTTATGGTTATCATTTTGGGAAAGCAAACTAAAATGGAACGTTAATGTTCATGTAAAATGTATGCTTTATGCTATAAGCATCTCCAAGATGTTATGCCATGTTCATGCAAGAAATATGCCTTGGTCAAACGGTATAGATGTTTGTGGAAAACATGTTTGGGTTTTTGATATTAGAGCAGGAGAGAATGAAATGAATAGGAAGTTCATTCAGAGACTCCTACAAATACATCAAGCGGTACATGAAGAATAAGCCAAAATGGGAGACGCATAGACCAACATGCGACTTGGCTTCATGATTGTCGAGATGGATTTTCTCCAGGAGAAAAAAAGATGGGAGTGAATGTTGAGTCAGGGTTCATATTTGGATATTGCGGAGTAGAGAGTCAGTGAGCATACTTTTGTAATGAAGGAATCAGTGAGCCAGAAACTAGAGCTAGGGCTATAGCTAGGAACCAGAGCCAGTAGCCATGAGACAGAGCTAGAGCCATAGCCAGGAACCAGAGCCAGTAGTCGTGAGCCTGAGCCTGAGTCTGAGTTGTTGCGAGGAGATAGAGCCATGATTCAAAGATATTACTAAGATCCAGAGTCAGACCATGTTCTAGAGAAGTAGATAGAAGTACACTGATCTAGATTGGTTTCCTTGAGCTTTTGGAAGTTCAAGAAGGAGATCAAATCTGTATCCAAGATAAAAATAAAAAAATATCAAGTCCAAGATGGAAATATAAAGTGCACTTCAACAAGGTGGAAGAGTGAGAAAGTGTTACCATCACTAATTTATTGAATAATCCATGAAGAGCATTTCAGTAAGGTGGAAAAGTGAGAAAGTATTATCATCACTAAGATGTATAAAGATCCATACTTTTAGAGGAATAAAAGTTCTTTAGTGGGAAGGTGTGATCCAGGAGGATTTGAGACGCTCATAAATTGATCTTTTCAAATTCTTATGAAAATTACTCCATTGCATAGAGCTCGACGAGAGCTTTCCAACGATGTATTAATCGCCTCAAACGGACGTTGTATGAGGCAGTTATGGCTTTTCAAAGTTTTGAAGAAAACACGGCAAAAGGAAAAATGGGGGTGCCACATGGCCATCCATACAACTGACATGGCACAGGTGACGTCAACATGTTGATATGGAAACACGAGAGGTTTCCATGTATCACCCAGATTTGGATGAATGGGCATCTAGTTGGACCAGTTGAAAAGTGCAACATGTCATCCGTATGGATGACGTGGCATATCGTACGGTCCACATGGCACCACTAAAAGGGTGACACGTGGCCTACCCTACAATGACATGAGGAACAAGTGGAAGGTACAATCAACAGTGACATGGAGACTGTACGATGACCAGGCAACATAGTCAGCAGGGTTGTACGTTCGATTGGAAATGGTGGTCAATAAGAGGTTGCCATGTGGGCTAATCAAATGGCGCCACCTGACACCTTCGAGAAGACCACATTGGGCACCTTCGAGGAGTTTTTCAGGTTATTCAGATAGATTTGACACCTAGTACTAGCTACCACCCTCAAACAAATCGGAAGACTGAGACAATAAACAAATGGATCGAGGGGTACCTGAGGAACTATGTGTTTGGGCAACAATGAGCATGGATAAAGTTGTTGCATCTCGAGGATCATTGTTACAAAACCACTCATCACATGTCCATCGGGATGAGCTTGTTTAGGGAATTGTATGGCTATGATACTTTGTATTTTGTGGACTTGGAATTTGGGGAGAGCAGAGCTCCTAAGCCCAAAGATTGGTTGCAGGAAAAGCGAGACATATTGAGGGTCCTCAGGGAGAATTTGCAGGCTGCCCATAATCAACAGAAGGTGTATGCAGATAGATGTAAGGTAGAACGCAACTCTGAGGTTGGGGACCTAGTCTTTCTCAGGTTGCAGCCTTACAGACAATCGTCGTTGAAGAAGAGTGGTACCGAGAAGCTAAAGCCTTGTTTTTATGGACCCTACAGAGTGATCAAGAGAGTTGGGGAGGTTGCACATGAGTTGGAGCTACCAGAGGGTAGCAAGATCCACAACACCTTCCATGTATCCCACCTCAAGAAGGCATTGGGGCAACAATTCACCACCTCAACAGATCTTCCTCCACTAGATGAGGAAGGGCAGTTGGTTCTAGCACCAGAGAGAATTGTTGATGCCAAGGAACAAAGGTTGAGGAGTAGGGTCATTATAGAGTACTTAGTTATATGAAGAGGATTGTCCGCAGAAGATACTACTCAGGAAGGAGAGAAGATCTTACAACACCTTGATCTAGAGTTGCTTGAGGACAAGCAATCTTGGGAAGGGAGGACTGTAATGTCCCCTTCCAATTGATCATAACGAAGGATGACTCAATAGCCTATACAACTCCTGTAGGCTATAGTCAACAAGGAAAAAGGGAGTCAAGGAGATTTATTTGGTGTCAAACCCTAAAGTGACATTAAATAAAATAAATAATTAAATTTAAATGAAATTAGAGGGAAAATAAAGTAAGGGTTTGATTTGGTCAAAAGAGGGAAAGATATAGAAGGCCTGAAGGAAGGATAAATAGAGGGGTAACCCTTCTCTTTGGATTAAGATTTGATCTCTTGTTGATGTGCTCTTTTAGCCAAGTTTTCGTTAGGATTTGGAAAAACCCTTCCATTTCAATTTAGTTTCGGTGGTGCAATATCCACCCTAGCTAGACATAGAGGAGGATTCATTCAGAGTCCTCGTTTGAGTTCATTATGGTGCTTGGTTTCATCCTAGAGAGAGTTTGGAGGCAAATTGTCTTGCGCAGGGGATTTGCGAGTCAATCATCATATCTGTAGGTTCCATGAGGGTTTCGCGCAACTGTGAAAGGAGACACCCCACGGGTTTAGCACGAGTTGTCCCACGAGGCCCCACTAGATGTCCAACAGTCATCCTGCGAGGACCTTTTCAAATTAGAGGTTGCAACAGTTTGTCAGATCGAGATTGCAAGGGTTTCAGGAAAGATCGGAGGGTCGCTTGCGAAGCAAAGAAGTGTGGGGCTTGGAGAGTCTTGGATCAATGGACATCATAGATTGGCATCATTTTTGGTTTCTTGTATTGTTTATGTAGTAGATTTTGCAGCTACCTAGTAGCCATTAGATTTGTTGGCTTAGGAGTATTCTGCAACTGTTATTACAACCATTAGATGTCCATGTATTGTTGAGATTTTGGGAGTTTCCTCCATAATAAGATGCCATGGTTATCTCCTCTATTTTTTGTGTAATGGATGCATGCAATATGTTTGACAATATTCCTATTCGAGCAAATTGTTTGTAAGAAGTTAACAACACCATTAATACACGTGTTTGACACATTCACATAAGAAAAAATAACAATTTGGGCAAAAAACATAATAGTCCCACCTAGCCTAGTTGGGGATATTACATTTAGGTATTGCCACCAACAATCAAGCTAAAAAATACACCCTTATCCAAGGTGTTCAACTAGCCAAGGAGAGACATATCCAACACCTTGTCATTATAGGAGACTCCTTGAACACAATAAGAACTATAGTCAAAGGAACCATGTCGAGGGATGTTCAATTGAGCAACATTGTCAAAAAAATTAGACACACTCTGAAGGATGTCCCCCAAGTCACTTTTTGCCATGTCTTGAGGGAAAATAATTGATTGGATGATGCACAAGCCAACCTAGCCACAATGACACCAAAAGGGACTATTAAGATCAATGGGAGATCATCCCACCTCCCAATTCCATAGTAAATGCACATCACATTGGGTACCTCGCAATCCAGTGGGGTGGCTCACTTGGGCATGAATAATGATGTCAAGTTGACAACATAGATATCGTTCACACATGAGATTACAAGCATAGTTAAGCCTCATATCCCTCAAGTACTTCATACATATGGCCAAGGTGGGATAACGTACTATGTGTTCGGTGAATTAGTTACACCGAAGATGAATAAATTCATGTGGGAAGCATCATAACTGATGGAAGCAGGGTTTGGTGGATTGCCCAGACAACTATGTCACCTGAATGCCATCATGAAGGTTCATGGGATTTAGATTATGCGTGAAACATTTCCTTTTTATGTGTAGTCCTTACGATGATATCCTGGAGGATTGGTTCGCTAGTATTCATTTGTTTAAGAAGAAGTTGGGTCGGGTAATTGTTTGGATTTTCTTTGCTCGGTGTCCTAAGGATAGAATCAGGAATAGGGAAACACAAGTGTGTGCAAGAGGGCTCTGTTCATTGCAAAAGACCCTAGAGGAAAGGTTTGTAAGTTTGTATTTTCTCAGAATGACTTCGGGCCTATGAACATGGCTCGCAAGTGGGAGAATTGGGTTAGGCGTCTCTCAGGTGATTGTACTCAGGTTTTGTTCTGACGTCCTGGTTGGCCCAACTCTTCTAGGCCCCTGGTGCGCCCATTCTATTGTAGTTACCTCCTTTTTGTTCTCTTTAATAGCCATGAGGAAGTGCAAGCGAGACAAGCAAGATACTCTATGATTTGGATTTATGTAGGAACACAATGAAATATAGAAATATACATAAACGCAGAGATGCAACGGAAATAAAACTTCATTTCATTAATAACAAATGACTAAAATATGCTTACAGACAAAATGGAAATAAACTAGCTAGGGCGCTAGTAGCTTATCTCTGAGAAGAGATATGGCGGCTACTAGCCTCTAAATTGTGTTACAATGAGGCTCGAAGGCCTATTTACTATTGAGAAACAATGGAAAACCCTAAACATCGAAATACCTAACCCTAGGAGATGAAACGTGAAGACTATGGGCCCCGTTTGGGTAAATTGGTACATCAACTTCCAGGGGACGTAACTTTGGCATACGATCTTCGTTTGATGCTCTCAATACCTTGTTAGAAAGATCTATCCGAGGACTACACGTTTGATGTGAGATATATGGAAGTAACTTCCATGATACTCCCCGTTTTCCCAAAAAACGTCATTTAGGGCCTCAAAACGACTCCGGAAGTTCAAGACTCGAAAAACTGCTAAAAATAGTAAACTATGCGAAAACTGAAAAACTGAAAGAAGCAATGGTGGGGGTCCAAGTGGAATATGTGGGTGGCCACCAATATCCACTTGGATCATTCCTCCCCCCCTAGGAAGCAATGGTCCCCATTGCATTGAGTTCCTCCATGAGATGAGGAAACTTATGTTGAACTTGGTCCCTGGTGAGGCACTGGCCTTGGTGAAGGAGTTGGCCTGCTTTGACAACTCGATATAGCGGTATTCTTTGTTGTCAGGTGCGCTTGATCTGTGTATCCATGATCTGTTCAGTTGTGGCTTGTTCCAGGCGGTCTAGATTTAACTTTGTTGGTGTGAGTTGTTCTGCCATGTTGTATGTGTCTAGTAGACGTGGAAAGTAGGGTCGAAGGCGGTCCACATTGAACACTAGGTGCAACCCAAGGAATGGTGGAATACTGAGCTCAAAGGCATTGTCCCCTACAACCTTGGTGATGGTGTATGGCCCATATCAGAGCGGGCAAAGCTTGCGGTGGGGTCTAGCGAGGCGCTCCTTTTGCAAATGTAGCCACACTTTGTCACCCACTTGGAAGTTGTGTGGCACCCGATGTTGATCATGTTGCTGCTTGTACTTAGCATTGGATCTGTCCAAGATGTCATGAACTTGTTGGCGGATGTGTTGAATGCGCTCAATGAAGTTGTTTGCCTTGTCAACCTCAAAGTGGACATGAGCTGAATCTTCTTGAGTAGCCGCAAATGGCATGGCTACGTCAATGGGACACAGTGGCTAGAATCCTAAGCCCATCTGAAAGGGGTTGTGGCTGGTTGAGCTATGGAGAGACAGGTTGTAGTTGTGTTGTACATAGGGAAGGCTCTCATCCCATGTGTGTGAATGCTTTGAGTTGTACATGCGCAAATGTTGTACGATCATCCAGTTGACGACCTCTGTCTGACCATCAGTTTGTGGATGGAAAGTTGTGAACTTGGTGAGCTTGGTGTCCAGCATCGACCATAGGCTATACCAAAATGTACCGAGGAACCTATTGTCTCGATCTGAGATGATAAACTATGGGATCCTAAAGTGTACCCACACTCATTCAAAGAAGAGTTTAGCAGTGGCTTCTGTGATATTCTTCTTCCAGGCCAACATAATGGACATCTTCGAGAATCCGTCGATGACCACAAAAACACAGTCATTGCCATGCTTAGTAGAAGGAAGGCCTGACATGTAATCCATGGAGATGGATTCCCAAGGTCGACTAAGGGTAGGCATCGGAGTATAGAGGCATTGCTTCTTGATGGTCAGTTTGGCAATGGCGCAAGCAGTGCAGGACTTGATGTACTTCTCGACATCCTGTCGAAGGTTCGACCAATAGGAATACTTTTGCAGTACTGCCATGGTTTTCTCGACCCCGAAATGCCCAGCGACCTGACTGTAGTGCGCCTCCCAAATCATCTTGGCACGCTCGCCTGAAGGAACACAAAGGTGTCCTAGGTGACATAATAGGGCATCCTGGAGGTGAAAATTGGGAACTTGCTTACCCTCAAAGAGCGTATTGTATGTGTGGCCAAATTATGGATCACTTTTGTAGAGAAGCAGCCAATCGGAAGTCTCATGCCCACGAGAGTTGAGCACAGTGGTTAGCGCCATGATAGGTGGTCGGCTGAGGCAGTCTACAACATTATTGGTGTTGCCTTTCTTGTACTTAATGTTTAAATGAAACTGTTGCAGGTATGTGGACCACTTCTGATGGCGATCATTTTGCAACTTCCCTTGTGTCTGTATGAATTGAAGGGGTTGGTGGTCTGTGTGGATGACCGCTTCCTTTCCCAAAATGTAATGCTTCCATTGTCAGCAAGCTTGCACAATGGAATACATCTCTCTTTCATAAGTGGGATACTTCCAGACGGTGTCAGAAAGTGTCTCACTGTGATATGCCACTCGATGCCCATGTTGAGTAAGGACTGCCCCAATAGCATAGTCAAAGGCATTTGTCTCTATCTCAAATGGTTGTTGCAAGTTTGGTAATGTGAGTAGTGGTGCAGAGCCGAGGCGATGCTTCAACTCTCTGAACGCCTTCCGTTGAGATTCAGACCAAAAGAATTTTGCTTTCGCTCCTCCCCATGTGACTTGACTCGAGGACCAAGTGATATGAGAAAATCCCAACACGAACCTGTGGTAGAAATTGGCAACACCCAAAAAGTTGCAGAGCTCTATTAGGGTGGTTAGGGCTGGCCAATCCCGAATGACTTGGATCTTGGCTTGATCCACATGCACCCCCCGCTCATCAATAATGTATCCCAGATATTGAACCTGGGTCATGCCAAAAGTGCACTTCTCCAGATTGGCACACAACTTGTGTTGTCGCAGTGTTTGGAGGACCTGTCAAATGTGGTGGAGGTGCTCTTCCCAAGTCTGGTTGAAGATCATAATGTCATCCAAGTACACCACTACAAATGAGTTGGTGAATGGCCGCAAGATGTCATCCATTAGCCTCATAAAGGTTGCAGGGTCATTCGTTTACCCGAAAGGCATGACCAACCATTCGAAGTGCCCTCATTGGATTTGAAGGCAATCTTCCACACATCAAAGGTTTCGATTGGTACATGGTGATACCCAGACTTCAAGTGAATCTTGCTAAAATATTTCACCCCCTTGAGTTGGTCCAGAAGGTCATCAATCCTTGGGATTGGGTACCTATTCCTGATAGTGATTTTGTTTAGTGCCCGATAGTCAATGCAAAGTCTCCAAGTCCCATCCTTCTTCTGCACCAACACGATCGGGTTCCCACAGGGCGACGAACTCGGCTGGATGTGACCTTTCTGCAATAGCTCCAAAATCTGCCTCTTGATTTCGTCATTCTCCATAACAGAGCGTAGATAGATTGGTCCATTGGGCAACGATGCACTTGGGGTCAGATCGATGGGGTGCTTGACCTGGCAGTGTAGAGGCACCCCTGCGAGGGAGGTGAAGATGTCCTCGTACTCCTCCACGACCTTATCCATCTTGTTACAGGTATGAAATAACTGAGAGGGGGGGGTGAATCAGTTATTGTAAATTATTAACAATTTCTCTCCTTTTCAACTTCGAATCATTAATCTTAGTGGCAGTAAGTCTTTACTGTGAAAACCAGTGTTATAAACATAAAG
>ML786052.1:0-19339 GCA_009831015.1 Picea engelmannii | reverse complement strand
AGTCGTGTTTCAGCATCTACGTTTCAACATCCGTGATTCAGCATTTGTGTTTCGGCATCTTTAGCTTCTATGTTCTAACACTTGTGCGTGCTCCATAACCAACTGATTGTCATCAATGACAACCTTAACCTTCTGCGTTAGCTTCTGTGTTCCCATTTGTGTTGCAGCAGTTCGCATTTGTGTTGCCGTATCTGTTCTTCTTAAACAATCGATTGCCATCAATGACAACCTTGATCATCTGCGTCATCTTTGCTGTAGCCATATTTCCAACATTGTTGTCATGCAGAGGGACCCTGTCTGGAGGTCGTGGCCACAATCTTCTTCTTGCCCCGATGGCGGATCATCAGGAAAACAAATTTCCTGGTTTTGGAAATGAGCTTACTGCATTGTTTTGCAGTAACCAAAGAGATGGTGATAGGCAGTGCTATCTCCGGTATCTTGTATAGCTTATTTCCCAAAGTAATAATAACAACACGAGGCATGGACTCATACACAACATGTCGCTTCCACAAGTACAGTTGGCCTAATAATACATCAGAAACATCAAGAGGAGCAATGTCACATAATACCACATCCGCGAAGGGCTTGATGTTGTAGGGGAGGCGACATTGTTGGATGATGCGGAGGTCCTGTCCCTTATACAACCACCCGATGGTGTATGGTTGTGGGTGTGTTGTGGTCGGCAAGCCCAACTGCTTCACGACCTCTACTGAGATGAGTTTCTTCTGGCTCTCGCTGACGATGATGAACTGCAACAGGGAACCCTTTAACCACATCTTGGAATGGAAGAGGCGCTCCGCCACCTCTAGATCTTCCGGTTCCTCCTTCTGGGTGGCAATGACGACATTGGGCTCCGTATCGATAATCTGCTTCCCCCTGTCATTCCCCTTGTCGGGTTATGTTTCAGAGTCGAAGCATGCATTTGATTCAGAAGCCTTCAACTTGGCTACTAGTGATTGCTTGGCCCGACACTCACTTGTGTCGTGAGTGGATCTCTTATGGAACTCACACCACTTCCCCATGTCCTTTTTTGGCTTCGTGGTGTTGTTCTTTGCTTGCGGCTTTGGCGGGTTGTCCTAGGCCACCCCACCTTGGATTGATCCTTTGTTCTATGTTTTTGGGGTACCTTTCCCTTACTTTTGATTCGCAGACCCAAAGTCCTTCTTCTTTTGTTTGAACTTCTGCTCAATCTTGGAAGCATATCGGTATGTGGCACCAAGCAAGGAGATGTCGAGGAACTCTGATTCCTCTTGAATGTATCTGTGAAAACAACTATGGTACTTTAACACCAAATGTTTCTATGAATATTTTATACCCAACTTTGTGCGTAGGGTATGAAACAAATTCGTCAACTCATGCACATCTTGGTCCCTTTGTTGCCGCAACGTTGTCCATTGTATGTATTTGTCCTCATATCTCCCCACAGGATAATATTGTTCCTTGATTGTGTCTCGGAAAGAATTCCAAGTGGGTGTGACCAAGAACAGAGAGGGTTCCCCCTCACCCTATTTCTCCCAGTAGGTTTCCCACCAGTCCTTGACATGGGGGGCGGCTTTGAGGAGTGAAAAAATAATCCTTTCTCAGTCGGAAAAGTCATGAACCGAGAAATATCCTTCTAACAGATTCAACCATCTATCAATGACATCTGAATCTATTTGGCCCTCAAATATGGGAATGTCAAAGTTTACTTGTACCTTAAAAAGAGTGGTGCCTCCAGAGTGGTTGCTGGATGTAGATGCGCTGCCAATGGGCAACCATTGAAGGATCTGGGCAAAGTTGTCCATCATCGCGTTCCTTTGTTTCTCGAGGGCCTCCTTGAGAAATATTTTGATAGGATCTCTTGCTCCCTCATCTTTCTTTTCTTCCCCCATGGGCGACTTTCGGGGTTTGCGAGGCTGATCATGCAAAGGTTCAACCAGATCGAGCCCTAACTCCTTATACCTCAACCTCGTTGGGGACATGCAAAGAAGGATCGAGAACGAGCAAACCGCTATGATACCACTGGTCCGGATTCATGCAGGAACACAATGAAATACAGAAATACACATAAATGTAGAGATGCAATAGAAATAAAACTTCATTTCATTAATAACAAATGACTAAAATATGCTTACAGACAGAATGGAAATAAACTAGCTAGGGCACTGGTAGCTTATCTCTGAGAAGAGATGTGGCGGCTATTGGCCTATGAACTGTGTTACAATGAGGCTCGAAGGCCTATTTACTATTGAGAAACAATGGAAAACCCTAAACATCCAAAGACCTAACCATAGTAGATGAAATGCCAAGACTATGGGCCCCGTTTGGGTAAATTGGTACATCAACTTCCCGTGGATGTAACTTTGGCATACAATCTCCGTTTGACACGCTCAGTACCTCGTTAGAAAGATCTATCTGAGGAATAGACTTTTGATGTGAGAAACATGGAAGTTCCAGACCTGAAAAGCTGCTAAAATAGTAAACTGTGCGGAAACTGAAAAACTAAAAGAAGCAATGATGGGGGTCCAAGTGGAATAGGTGGGTGGCCACCAATATCCAACTAGATCACTCTAGCAGGTGGCTCTAGGCTTCTTGTCCATGGAAACTACTTTTGGTTAAAGACTCGTCATGTAGACCTCGACATTGAAACAAGCATTTTCTGGTTCAAATGCCTCATGGCAAAGTTAAGCCCCAAGAGCAGGTTGTTGACAACGACTATCTATGGCATTCCCTTCAGCAACCACAACTTGGCTTTCAAGGATTACCCACACAAGTAGCCTTCATCTTGGAAATCCTCAATCAACATAGGACATCCATGAGGTAGCAACATGTTGAAGTTGACACAATTCAGTCACAAGTGGAAATTCTGCAGGAGCAGTTTACATCGGCTCCCATGGAAATTGAGGTGGTTCCTTCAGCGAATGGCTCCTCCCCCCCAATGGGCAGTCCTCTTCTAGACCTGAACATCCCAACGTGAGAGACAAACAAAGAAGAGATGGACCCTCTATCTCAAAAGCAACCGGGTAATTAATGTATTTTGAATATATTTGTATTCTCGACATATTTTTTAGAATATCCACAACCAAATTTTGTAATGTAAGCACTCCTATTGGAAAACAAACCTATAGTAAAATAGATAGGATTATTTCAGTTCTAGACAAGCAATTTTTGCCTTGCCTATGGGCACATTTTGAATCAATTTGTAACTCTCTGCATGTTTCATCCAATTTTTTTTTTTTTATTAATACAATGTCCACTAGTTATTGTTAATATATATATATATATATATATAAGCATCATAATTCTAATAGAGATAGCCCTAACAATGACTAGGGATAGTGATTTTCTTGTAAATATTATTTAGATTGAAACCCTCATTTGGTCCCAAAGTAAGATCTAAAAGTGCTTTTGATTGGCTAAGACTCCATCTTCTCTAGATATAAGGAAACAAGTTATTGACCCAAGATCTACAAACATTTAGTAAGAATGAAAGTCGACTCCTTTATGGATCAGTAACAAGTCATTTCAAGTGGCATGGTTTTCTTTGAATAACAATGATGAGTCACGGTATATTAGTAGATAACAACTAATTATGATTGTCCTCACTACCACTTAATAACTGAATTATGATAAGTTTTACTACCTTTGTAAACAATAATCTAGTTAAAAACATGTGTAAGATATGATATTAATCAGTTAAAACATAAAATAAATAAATGATTTATATTTATTTTTTATCCTGTATTTATAAAAGATTATTTGTATTTATTTTAATCATGTGTTTTTTTTTACGCCGAGAGATTGAAAAAAATTTAGGTTAAAAAGTGTTCGAATTTAATATCGTCAATTCCCTACTTTTGTTCTCTTTTATTTATCAAATGACCAATATTGGATAATTAGTTTTTAGGAGAGCTAAACCATGGTAGATAAGTTGACACCATGATAGGTTTATATTGTAGGCAAAGTTCCCCAAAGCCATAAACTTGACAATGTTTGGCTTAGGAGAGAATTTTTCTTTTTACCATGGGAATCAGTAATTGGTAGGTTTGATCTACGCCAGGCCCAAGATTGAGCCTACTGGTTGCCACTATAAGCCAAGGGTATATCCAATAGTCTGCAAGCCAGATATAACAATAATTTGTGACTTAGCAAGGGTCGAGGCATCCTGAAGCCCACCAGAGAATCCTGAAGCCCACCAGAGTGGACCTTTATTCCAAGGGTCATTTACCCTTCTAGCCTTATCACAATGGGCCAACATGTCCACTTTGAGGGAATTGAACCTAGGTGGAGAGAAAAACAAACATGCTAGCCAAGAGAATTCATTAGCAAAGATTCACAACTACACAGATTGTGGGAAAAGAGAAACAAAACATGAATTAGAGAGAGGGGGGGGGGAAGTAGAAGCTCTTGCCAAAGAATCACTAACCTTGGATGGTCAACGATTGTGTAATGGAAGAGTTGGATGACAACAATCAACACTTCCCAAAAGTAAGGAAGTCAGCAAATGGTGTTTCACACTTGCACAACAAACATACATAGTGTTAATGTTAAATTGTCATAACCAAGGGATTTGACCCCTCTGAGTGGTTGATATTAAGGTTATAATAAATCTACATCAGTGATAATAGAAATCATATATTGTAAAATCCCTGCTATAATCCCAAGTTTAATTAATGTTTAATTTATATATAATGTGTGGCTACGACCAAGCGATTTATATGCAAATTGTATTTCTAAGTTTTAATAATAAAATGTGATGCCAACTGTCAGGGGACATGGACAGAGATGGGGGGCTGAATTAATCGAAAAGAGAGGGGAGGGTCTAAGAGATTGTCTAGGAGAGGGGTCCAAGGGGGAATTACCCATGTTTTTTAATTCAACCCACTTCCTAAATTTTCTATTGGTATATGAACTTTCTATTTTGTTGTTGAGTTTTCCCAAAGCCTATCATTGAATGCATATAAGAGGGTGGGAGTGAGAAGTCACATCCCATAGTTATTGGGAGGATGAGGGTTGAGTACAATCAGTTCGGGGAAGTGTGTAAGTCAAGCAAGTAAGCCAAAGAGAGGAAAAAATTGTATGGGCAATTACAACAGTTTTAGACAATCATGTTTTTGCATGAACAACAAGTAGAGAACAAGAAAGAAGAGCATCGGAGTTGGAGCAAGAAGGCTAGGCGAATCCTGGAGATTTTTTGGAGCGGAAGACTGAAGAGCTAGGTTGCTAGGCCCGAAGAGTGAACTCCTGTGTGAGTTTCACTGTAACAACAAGTGTTTGTTGTTGTTTTTTACTGGTAGTTTTTCCTAGCAGTGAGCTCCCTTGAGTTTCCCAATAGTAAGATTCTCGATTACATGTGCCAGAGAGACCTTTATAAATGAATGGGACGCCCGATGGACTGAGATAAGTGAAGGGTTACATTCATTGGGTTGGGCAATTCGAGAGGAAGACTGTTGGTGGAAAATCAAGATAGTTGTAGGCTAATACCATTGGGTTGTGGGATTTTATGAGCTATGAGTAGACAATTGTTACACACCTATTATTCGCACTACCAAGTGTCACACTTAATCATCTCACTTTATCAAGTGTCGCAACTTCGTCACCATGAAGAAGTATATGTCATAATCCCTAGACATGTTGAAGAGGAAATCTATCACTTGGAGATCGAAATACTACCTTTTTCCTTGAGTTTTTGGCCTTGTTTGAGCTTCATCGCCCCCCTTCCCATATACAAGGAGGGATGAACCATGATTATCACTCCTTGCTCGATTATAAGGGAGTGATAGTCTCACCCTATGTCTAGTTATATGGGGGCGATGAAGTAGTTGCAACCATCATGCCTTCATTTGTGAGATTGTTTCTGGGAGATTTTGGTTGGTTAAGGGATTGGTTCGAGCTACCTCCTATTCAAGACAAGGTCAATCTTGTTGGTTCAACCAAATCTTCACTCGACCACATACTCTCCTCAAAATTATCCTATGGTTGTGATGCCTCAATGCCTATATAATGGAGGCCATGCTTGAGTGAAAGGAGAGAACTTAGAGCATCGTACCTATGATTTTGTGACATTCAAGGGGATAGAAAGGAAGGCTTGGAGGAGCTGCTGCAACATCAAGATTCAGATTGTAAGTGCTTCACTATTAATTGCTTTCCATTAATATATAACTTGGCCTATTCCGTTCATGCCTGTGTGTTCATTATATGCATGTCTACTATTGTCTAATTCATCATAGATAGATTTGTTCTACTTGACAGTATAGAGTATAAGAAGAAGGTATTGTTGTGTTCTTTATAGGACTTCTCTTGGAGCTTGGACATCAAGATCAAGGGGTGGAGCAGCGAGGACAACCGATGTAAAAGAGGTGAGTCATATATCCTTTTGTTCTCATTTTGATTGTTGACATAGACAGAAGATCTAAAGGGAAAGTAGTAACCATTTGTTTCTCTCTGTCTTGGATCAAAGGGGTCTTGATCCAAGGGGGGTTTCACCTGTCCGCAAGGGAAAATTTTCCACAACAACAATGAAATACCACCCTCTTTCGTGGATTGCTAGCCCCACCTTGGGGTGACTTGTTGTTGATATTTGGAGCAACAAGTCTATGGTTGGGTGGAACATCCATCCCAAGCAGTTGGTAGCACAATTGCTTTTAAAATAAAAGTTTTTTGTCTTTCTTATGTGATGCATTATGAGTTTAATTGCCATGTATTAACTATGAGCTAAGAATGATTTATATGTTGTTGTGTTGAGTTATCTAAACTACATTCATGTCACTTTTAGCATGTTGTAGATGCATTTATTTAATGGTATCAGGCAATAGTTAAAACTGTATGTTTTCCTATAGCTGATAAGCTACATGATTAGTTAGTAGAATTTTTTTAATTTTATGAGTATTTTCGCACGTAATGGACCTCAATTGGGATGGGGAACGTTACATTATGATATTAGAGCTTCTGGTTCAAACATTGAAACCATATGGGCCAAGAACCAATGCGAATTTGGGCAAATTTGTTGTTACAAATTTTGATCAGTGATGAATTTGGGGAAAAGCAAAGAAAATTAAAGCGAAATCCCCAAATTTGTGAGCAAATTCAAGGTTGAATGCCTTAAGACTGTTGAAGAGATCATACAGGGCATCACTTTGTAGAGTTACAGAGCTAAATTCGACTTGGAAGGTCGAAATTCATGTTTTAATGGTCGTTATAGAATCAGGTGAAGTTTCGTGAATCAATGACCGATATTGTGTTCATTTTTAGATCAATGGCCTAGATTCATTATAAATAGATTTAAAAACTTATAAGGTTTTTCAAAGTTTGGCAAAGTCTCGTAGATGGACGGTCGAGATTCATTTTCGACAGTTTGGAAAATGAGGCAAATCGACAGTATGGATTCATTTTCAATCGTTTGGAAGTTGGAGCAGATCAATGGTTAAGATCTTTCTGAATGGAAGATCGACATCCCAGATTCCTCCAATATTTGGTCGAAAATTTCTAAGTGTTGGAGTTCGCTAACAAATTTTGTCGATAGTCAATGATCGGATCGACGATTTTGGCGAAGAGTTTGGTTCGACTAAAAGAAAATGTCGATGGTCGATGGTCGATGGTAAAGGGTCCAAAGAAATTGGCAAAATATTTCTTGTGTCCAAAGGAAATCGTTGATTGTTGATGGTCAATGATTGGGGATCGACAATTTAGTGAGGTGTTCAATTCATCCAAGAGAATTTGTCGATTGTCGATGAAGGAAAGAGGAGGGTGACGTGTCTTTCCACGAAAACTTCCATGTGTCGTGCCACATCAACATCCATGTGTCATGCCACGTCATATAGAGAGCCATCTTAGTGCCCACCTGTCATGTTACATCATCATCTACGTGTCATGCCAAGTCAGCCAAGAGATGGTTGATGGTTGATGCTCAAGGTTCGACGAATTTTGTAAGCAAGAGGTTTTCAAGGAAATTCATCGATGGTCGATCATCGATGATTGGGGTTCGGCGAATTTTGTAAGCAAGAGGTTTTCAAGGAAATTCATCGATGGTCGATCATTGATCATTGGGGTTCGACAAGATTCGTGGGAACAAATTGGTTTGCCAAGAGAAATGGTTTATGGTCGATGGCCGATGTAATACCCTTGTTTCCCCCAATTTGTAAATATAACTATAATTGGTCATGAGACTATGACAGACTAGATATGTGTTAATGTTTGATTTTATGAACCTTTTTGTTATAAAAGGTCAATGTATGTATTTTATGTTATTAATAGAAAATGGAAAGGTGTTGCATAGCTGCCGAAAAGGGGGTTTGCCAAGATAGACCATGGATGTTATGAGAGTGACAGTGAGGGGAGCCAGAAATGGTTGAGATGACCCCCCCCCACTAAATCAATACCTTAGTGGATTTAATGACTCACACTCAAAACAGTCCTCTGACCCAGAAGTGAATTACCAGTTAGATTGGTCGTTGGAAGAGTCCTCCTCAAGAGTTAATGAGGAGATGGGGCAGAGTACTCATCTGCAAGACTTCCATACCTGACCACGCGCTAGGGACTCAGACCCACACAACCTTGCCGAGGAAGGAAAGAAAATAGGTAATTCGTGGGAAGAGGCAGATGCACGAGAGACTAGAGTCGAAAGACCAATCTCAAGAAGAGAAAAGAGCACTTGCAAATCTCTGATTTGAGGAAGAACTGAGAAATAAGATCATTCTAGGTGCAAGAAGTTGCTAGAAGGGTTTTCGTTAGAAGCTGATAAATGGGGCTGACGAGTGACTATGAAAGTACTCGTACAGACCTTTTTTCTTGATACAGAGAAAACTGATTGCCAAGATCCTATGGGAGGAGGAGAGTAACCTATGTTCCTGACTGTCATTGAGCAAGAGGAAAGAGTCTCTCTCAGAGCATTGTGGTCTAGCTCGAGGGTGGCTAGCGGTAAATCCGTCATGAGTGGCTGTGCCTATGGTTGGGTGGAAACATGCAACCCTTTCAACAGTCGTTTCATGAACTCTGGTTTTCTGATAAGTATTTTCATACTCTGTGTGTTGAAATGGAAATGGTGATTGAATATATATATATGTTTATGACTGAGTTTTGTATTGAATGATTAAGGTAGAAATCTGTATTGTTTTTCTGTGAACCCATGCTTGAATGGTCTTCTGCTTGCCTCCGCTTAGCAGCCAGAGATGGGATGTAAGTTTGCGAAAGTGTTGGGGAAGGATTTACTGGGATGCTTAAGTCCTTCCGACCTCTAGAGGCTACCTTCGGGGGAATACTAAGTTTAAACCCTATGGAAGGAGGGTGCCTCCTTCAGAGCTTTCACTCGTGTGACCAAGGGCTCATGCCAATGTACTTAACCCATTTATGGCTAAAGGAACTAGCGCATAGCCCACCAGAGTTTTCGAAGGAACCATGTGAGCAAGGTTTGGGAACCCTACACTAGGCCCGAAAGGGGCTAAGCCTTTCTAGCTTTGGAACTCTGGGATTTCAGAGCTCCGGAGTATTTAGATCTTACTATTTGTAAACTGGATGAAGACAATTGAACATTACGGTTACCCACGAGGTTGACCGGTGCCTGGCGGTCTCCCTAGCCGTGGCAGATAGACTTGCCCCACCATTAAATTCTGATCCATTTATCAATCACAAAGTAACGCGAGCCACATATCCAAGGGTATTCGAGAGTCCCCTTGGTTATTGGATTTATGCCAAGGTAAGTTCGGTGAAGTCCTACTTCAGGAGGATGGAGATGCTATAGCATCAAAATCCCCGAACATCAAAGTTACGAATTGATGTGAGCCGTGGATCTCGGGAATCTGTTAAGAATCCCTGTTAACCGTTTGATCAACTAGTGGAGGGACTTGCGTACGGTACTTCAATGGAGTCCTACCTCGGGAGAGCAGAGCTGGCATAATGTCGAAACCTTCGAAGGTCGGAGTTGTGAAGTGACGAGGACTGTAGATATAGGGACACTTCGGGATCTCCCTTGACCATTAGATCTAAACTATGGTCAACTCGATGCTGACCACTCTGGGAAATGGGAGGAAGTCACACCATAGATCCCCCAAACGTCGAAGTTACGAAGTAACGAAGGCCATAGATCTAGGGGTTACATGGACACACTTTGACTTTGAGATTGAAGGGCTTGGAAGGCTATCAACATGGGGTGACGTGGCACACTGACGTTATCCAAGGAGACGTGGACCCACGTTTGACGTTCCACATGTCACCTGGATTTGTACTTTTCACAGACCCTATGTTCCCATTAAATTGTGACACGTGTCACCCACTGTAGGGGCCACGTGTCACCCTTGGCACTTACTTGTTTGGTCCATTTGGTGGGAGGAGTATTCAGGAGCCACCTGCACTTGTCTCCACATCTAGTACATCACCATATGCGAGGGTGGACCCTTCGGGAGTCCGAAACTTCGGGACTCTGGAGGTTTGGGGTGCAAGATCGACGATAAGCCAAAAGGCCCGAAGGCCGGAGTCACGGGGCAAGATTTCAGATTCCTTTAGGACTTTGGGAATATGAGACTCCAGAGGGTAGGCATTTAGAAAGGGGAAGGGACGATCAACGTCGAACTTCCCTCTAGCTCATGCGTTAAATGAAGACCATGTCCCATCGTTGGATTGGACGGTGGATGAACCTTCCCCGTGGATGTAGGAACTTGGGAATGGTACTAATGAGGTGGAGCCATGTGGGTGTCACTTGGCCCTCAACTAATAATGCCTGAAGAACTTCTGGAGGGCATATCTTGCAAACCAGAGGTTGGATTATAGTCCGATAATAGTCGTTAGAAAGCTAGGGGCGAGTAGAAGAGGATGAAGACCTCAGAGATATGATTCAAGATGATTATATAAAGAAAATTTTTGATGACCCATCCCTAGAAAGGGTACTTAGGGGTCAGGTGTGTTACAACCGATGGTCGGGGAAATTGGTAATCAAATCTAGTTTACCAAAGAAATAGTCGATCCTCAATTGTTGATACAATTCAGATCAACAACTTAGATTTCCCCCAATTTCGAGATCAATGACTCGTATTAAATGGCTGTTATAACAATAAAATAGTCGGTTTTTCTACGAAATTTTCAAATTTTTGAAGGTCTTGAACTTGCGGGGCGATTTTGAGGCCCCAAACGACGTTTTTAAGCAAAAAATTCTATCATAATAGGGTGTACCATTAACACTCCTTGTCTTTGCAGGTTAAATAAAAGAACTCAAAGAGAGCTTTCCAATGAGCTACTCTGGGCGCAAAACATAGCTCGTATGAGAAAGTTACAACTGAAAAAGTGATCCAGATTTAGGAGCGGAAGGAACTGATTAATAGATTGAATACAATAAACATAGAGATACGAAGGACAACACAGATATCCAATGAACAATATCTACTATTGAATAAATGATATAGGCTGAAACTGTAAAACTACAGAACTGAACAACTTGCTTGAATGGTGGTAGTTATCTCTGAGAAGAGATGTTGCTGCTATGCACATCTGTTTGACCAGAATGATTACAATGAGGCTCCAAAGGCCTTTTTAACATTACTCATAAATGCCAAAACCCTAGACATCCAAAAACCTAACCATAGGAGGTGAAATACGAAAAAACATGTGGGCCCTGATGGGTAAGTTGGTACTTCAACTTCCCGTGGTCGTATCTTTTGCATACGACCTCCGTTTTAGGCGCGTGATAGCTCGTTGGAAAGGTCTTTTCGAGAAATACACATTGCGCCTTCAAACACTAACTTCGACAATATTTTGACTATGGCAAGCCAAAAAAACATTGTTTAGGGTCCCAAAACGGTCCTGGAAGTACAAAAAGATGTGCTGACATGAAAACATCCAAAACAAGCCATTTGGATTAGGTGGAAGGCCACCAGTCTCCACCTGAAATATGTGTAGGGATTCAGACAACCCCAGAAGTGTAGAACCCACAATTATGAAGAAGTACATAAGAAAGTGTTGAACTAAAAATTGTCAAGAAGAGCCAGTTGGAATAGGTGGGTGGCCACCAATATCCACCTAGATCAGTCCTCCCCCCTTAGGAAGTAATGGTCTCCATTGGGTTGAGTTCCCCCATTAGGTGAGTAAACTTGTGCTGAATTTGGCCCCGAGCGAGCCACTTTCCTTTGTGCAGGACCTTCCTTGCCTTGACAACCCGATAAAGTTGGATCCTCTCCTAGCGAGTGCCCTTGACCCATGTGTCCACTATCTGATCAATGGATGCATGTTCCATGCAGTCAGGGTTGAGCTCTGTTGGTTTAAGTTGTTCTGTGATCTCCGAGGTGTTCAATAATGGTGGAAAATATGGCCGAAGGAGGTCCACATTGAACATTGGATGCAAGCCAAGGAAGGGTGGAGTGTTGAGCTCAAAATCATTGCTACCCACAACCTTGGTGATAGTGTAAGGCCCATAGCGAAGTGGGTGGAGCTTCCAATGGGGCCTTGTAAGACGCTCTTTCTGCAAATGTAACCAGACCTTGTCTCCCACCTGAAACTGGTGTGGTACATTATGTTAATCATGGCGTTGCTTGTACTTAGCATTGGATTTATGAAAAATCTCATAGACCTGTTGGTGGATGTGTTGAATCTGCTTAACGAATCTGGTGGCTTTTTCGGTCTCAGACTTAATATGGGAAGTGTTTGTCTGTGTGGTTGCAATAGGTAGTGCAACATCAATGGGACCCAAGGGTTGTAATCCCAACCCCATCTGAAATGGGCTATGGTCGGTGGAGCTATGGAGAGCCTTGCTGTAATTGTGTTGAACATAGGGGAGACTCTCATCCCATGTATGCAGATGCTTAGAGTTGTACATGCACATGATGTGCACAATCTTGACGACCTCTGTTTGGCCGTCGGTTTGGGGGTGGAAAGCAATGGATTTAGTGATCTTGGTTTCCAACAATGACCAGAGACTTGACCAAAATGTGTTGAGGAACCTGTTGTCCTGGTCGAATATGATGGTTTGTGGTATCCCAAAATGGACCCACACTCATTCGAAGAAGAGCTTGGCAAAATCTACCGCTATGATATTTTTCTTGCAAGCTGTGAGGATGACCATCTTCAAAAATTTATCAACTACCACAAATACACAATCATTGCCTTGCTTGGTGGATGGAAGGCCAAACATGTAATCCATTGAGATGGATTCCCAAGGCTTGTCGGGAGTAGAAAGAGGGGTGTATAAGCCTTGCTTCTTGATGGCTGGCTTGATAATGGCACATGAAGTGCGAGATCTGATATACTTGCTGACATCTTGTCGAAGTTTTAGCCAATTAAAATGTTTCTGTAGAACGACCACAGTTTTCTCCACGCCAAAATGTCCTTCCATCCAACTGTAGTGAGCTTCCCAAATCAGCTTTGCACGCTCGGTTGCGGGAACACAAAGATATCCCAGATGGCATAACAATCCATCCTGAATGTGAAAATCGATGACATTCGCGCATGTACCCAAGAGATGATAAGTGGTGACAAAGTTTGGATCTTGCTGTTAAAGTTGGGGCCACTCAGATGCCTCATGTCCACAGGAATGGAGCACGGTGGTGAGTGCAACCACGAGAGGTCCACTGAGGCAATCAACGACACGATTTTTTCTCCCTGTCTTATACTTAATCTCGAGATGGAACTGCTGCAGGTAGGTGGACCACTTTTTATGGCGGTCGTTCCACAACTTCCCTTGTGTCTTTATGAACTACAGAGGCTTGTGATCAGTGTGGATGATTGTCTCATTTCCCAAAATGTAATGTTTCCATTGACGACATGCTTGTACAATGGAATACATTTCTTTGTCATTAGTGGGGTATTTCCGTACAATATCTTAGAGTGTCTCACTATGGTATGCCACTGGATGACCAGGCCGAGTGAGAATTGCAACTACAACATAGTCAGATGCATCAGTCTCAATATCGAACGGTTGTTGCAGATTGAGCAAGGAGAGTACTGGAGATGAGCACAAGCGATGCTTCATATCATCAAATGCTCATTGTTGTTCCTTCCCCCTTACGAATTTTTCCCTATCGCCACCCTTGGTGACTTGGCTGAGGGTCCATACAATATGGGAGAATCCCAACATGAACTATCGATAGAAGTTGGCTAGTCCCAAGAAGCTCTAAATGTCAGTTAGTGAGGTCGGGGCTGGCCAGTCACTGATGACTTGGATCTTAGTTGGATCGACATGTATCCCATGCTCATCAACAATGTATCCCAAGTATTGGAGCATATTCATGCCAAATGAGCATTTTTCCAAGTTTGCATATAGCTTGTGTTGTCGCAGAGTGCTCAAAACCTGTTGAATATGCTGCATGTGCTCCTCCCAAGTTCTGCTGAAGATGAAGATGTCATCCAAACATACCACCACAAAAGAGTTGGTGAAGGGTCTCAATACATCATCCATCAATCTCATGAAAGTGGTTGGTGCATTTGTTAAGCCAAAGGGCATGACCAACCATTCGAAGAGACCTTCTTCAAATCTAAAAGTTGTCTTAAATACATTAATTGGTTCGATGGGAACCTGGTAGTAGCCAAACTTTAGGTCAATCTTGGTAAAGAACTTTTCCCCCGTGAGTTGGTCACGAAGGTCATCAATTATGGGAATTGGGTACCTATTCTGGACTGTGATTTTGTTTAATGCTCTGTAATCAATGCAGAGCTATTAGGTCCCGTCTTTCTTCTGCACCAGTACGATCAAGCTTCCATGAGGGGAGGATTTGGGTTTGATGTGCCCCTTTTGAAGAATCTATTGGATCTGTCGCTTGATTTCATCATTTTTCATCAGCGAGCGATGATAGACTGGTCCATTAGGCAGGGGTGCAGCAGGTGTTAGATGAATTGGATGCTTGACTTGGAAGTGCGTCGGTACCCCGGTGGGTGAGGAGAAGATGTCTCTGTACTCTTCCACGATCCCATCCACTTGCTTCTGTTGCAAAGAGAGGCTCTGTGTAGAGGCCACAAATATGGCGATGACCTTATGCGTGCTATGAGCACGGATCACAAAGAAGACAAACTTCTCGATCTATGAAATGACCTTACTGCATTTCTTAACAAAGATTAAAGAAATAGTGGTAGGCGGTGCTACCTCTGGTATCTTGTACAATTGTCTACCCAAAGTAATAATAACATAGCGGGGTCTAGAATCATACACAACATGACGCTTCCACATATATGGTTGTCCTAAAAGAACATCACAAACTTCAAGGGGAGAATTATCACATAATACCTTGTCTTTGAAAGTCTTGATGTCGTAGGGAAGACAACACTCTTGGTTGACACTGAGATCTCTTCCTTGGCGAAGCCATACGATGGTGTAGGGCTATGGGTGTGGTGTCGTCGACAAGTCCAGCCGCTTGGCGACCTCTAGTGAGATCAGGTTCTTCTGATTGTCGCTATCGACAATGAAATGAAGCGGAGCCCCCTTTACCCACATCTATGAGTGAAAGAGGCCTTCCTTTTCTTCAGATTCTTCTGGTTCGCTTGGCTGGAATTTGGTGGTAGCTACAGTGGCACTGGGTTCAACATCGATAATCCGCTTCCCTCCTTCTGGATTTAATTCAGAGTTAGAATCGACCTCTGACTAGGAAACCTTCAACTCGACCACGAGTGACTTTTTGGAGCGAAATTCTTCGGTGTTGTGCCAAGGGATTTTATGGTATTCACACCATTTTCCCGTGTCCTTCTTTGACTTCTCATTACCCTTCTTGTGTTGCGGCTTGGACTGGTTGTCCTAAGAGTGGCCATCTTTGATCCATCCCTTGTTGTGTGGGTTGGGGCCACCTTTTCCCTACTTCGGCTTTGAGGAGTTTGCAGATCCAAACTCTCACCTCTTCTACTTAAATTTTTGCTCGATCTTGGCAACATATCTATAAGATGTACCCAATGATGCGATGTCCATAAACTCCATTTTTGTTTGAATGTATCTATGCAAACAACCACAGTATTTGAGCACCAGATGTCACTCAGGGTCTTTGATAACCAATTTGGTGTGCAAGGTATGGAAAATATTGGTGAAATCTCGTATTGTCTGGTCCCTTTCCTGATGCAGGGTGGTCCATCTAGTGTACTAGTCCTCGTAGCTTCCAACATGGTTGTATTAATATTTAATGGAATCCTGAAAGGAATCCCATCTAGGGGCGACCACAAATATTGCAGATTCCTCTATGGACCTTTTCTCAGAGCAAGTATCCCACCATTCCTTAACATGGGGGATGACCTTGAGGAGTGCAAAAGTAATATTTTCCCTATCGAAAAAATTGTGGACCGAAAAATACCCTTTGAGCAGATTCAATAATTTATCTACAACATCTGCATCTATCAGTCCTTCAAATAATGGAATATCAAAATTTACTTGTACCTTGAAGGGGGTTACATGCCCACTTGATGAAGATGCTTCTCCTGTGGGAAGCCACCGAAGGATCCGTGCAAAGTTGTCCATCATTTCTTTCTTTTGTTGCGCAAGGGATTCCTTGAGCAACACTTTAAAAGGATCTCATGCTCCACCATCTTTATTTTTGTCCCCCATGGGTTTTTGTCAGGCTCGACGTGACCGATCTTGCAAATGATCAATTGGTTTGAGTCCCAACTTCTTGTACCCAGATCTTGTCGGGGACATGCACGAAGAAAAATAAATGAAGAGCAGACCGCTCTGATACCACTGATCCAGATTTAGGAGCAGAACAAACTAATTAACATACTGAATACAATAAACACAGAGATACAAAGAACAACATAGATATCCAATGAACAATATCTTCTATTGAATAAATGAAATAGGATAAAGCTGTAAAACTACAGAACTAAAAAAACTTGCTCAAATGGTGGTAGTTATCTCTGAGAAGAGATGTGGCTACTACGCGCATCCGTCTGAGCATAATGATTACAATGAGGCTCCAAAGACCTTTTTAAAATTACTCATGAATTCCAAAACCCTATACATCCAAAAACCTAACCCTAGGAGGTGAAACACCAAAAGTCATATGGGCCCCGATGGATAAGTTGGTACCTCAACTTTCCGGGGTCGTAACTTTTGCATACGACCTCCATTTTAGGCACGTGATAGCTCGTTCGAAAGGTCTTTTCGAGAAATACACATTATGCCATCAAAATCAGACTCCATCTATAGTTTGACTGTGGCAAGCCAAAAAAACAATGCTTAGGTCCCCAAAACGGACCTGGAAGTACATAATGATGTGCTGACTAGAAAACATCCAAAATAAGCCAGTTGGATTAGGTGGGAGGCCACCAGTCTCCACCTGGAAGATGCGTAGGGCTTCAGACAACCCTAGAAGTGTAGAACCCACAATTACAAAGAAGTAAAAAAGAGCATGCTGAACTAAAAACTATCAAGAGGAGCCAGTTGGAATAGGTGGGTGGCCACCAATATCCACCTGGATCAAATAGCTGAGGGTATATTTTTGGCACCAGTTAATTCTAGAAGGCGTAACGCCTTGCTCAAAATTCCATTTGGGGCTCAGGATCAGTTTGTGGAAATCTTGTAATCCACAAAAAATAGCCATGAAGTCAGATTTAGAATTTGCGTATGTAAAAATGTGTAGTAAGAGAAAGAAGACACATGTACCATACACAGATAATTTGGGAAAAAACAATCTAAACTTCTCCAGACCATAACTTTCAGCTCGGAGATCGGATTTGAGAAAACAAGTAGTCGTTGGAAATGTATTGAGGAGGGGAAGAAATATATCCACCCATAATTTTAAATTGGGCACTAAAATTTTCTTATAAATTAATAAAACAATTTTGCAACAATGAAAATAGAGCAATGAGTGAAAATTTACAACTTGTGAATGTTGTAACTTTTCGCTCAAAAATTATAATGAGGCACAAATACATCTGATGGAGAGATGTTTTAGAGAACAATGTTTCTAAGGAATCATATTTTTACTTGGTGCATTGTGTTCTTCATAAATTGATGTGAAAAATAACATGTATTCTAATTAATGAAATATTTTAGAGTATGCATGTGCTAACAATAATTATTACATGCACATTTCTTACAGAATTAGAGGTATGGGAAAAAAACTTCGGTTCTTAATTGAGGACAAGAGTTATGGAAGATGAGCAGGGATATTATAGACAGGAGGAGGAGATTAGAGGTTTGCAGGTCAACATGGGAAATGTTGAGACATAGTCAAATGGAAGAAGAGGCAGGTAGGAGCCTGCAACTATGAGAAGACTACAAAGATAAGTGTAGAGGTATAAGGCTGATAATGAAAATATTATGAAGGATTGGGAATATACACTTAAAAGTTTGAATATGATATAGAAGTAGGCCAATAAATACTCGGGCACAAAGCAAAGCAATTAGTGGCATACAAGTGAAAACATCTACATTCCAAAGTAGAAGGGATGATCATAGGAATGACAGGCAATCAAGAAGCATAAGTAGGCGTCATCATTCCCCAAATCTATCCATTAGTAGAGCTCATGAAATTTCAGGGCCAGGGAGTAGCTCAAGTGTGTCTCTTGTCAGGATGCAGAGAAGAAGGCTCGACACAAACATCTTGCAAGGTGAACTCAAGAAAATCAAGCCACCAACTTTCAACAATGAACACAGGAAAGGAGAAGAGGCCAAGGCCCACCTGTTGGAAATGAATAAATATTTCCAGCTGCATGATTATACTTCAAGGGTAGAAGTTAGAATTGCAACCTACCACTTGCAAGGAAAGACAACCATTTGGTGGGATTAGCTTAAGCAAGCCAAGCACCTTGATGAGAAGAAGATCGAATGGAGGTGATTCAAAGTGTTAGTCCCTAAAGTTGTCCTTGACTGCTAAGGGCAAGCTAGGGCACCTCAGTTATTAAAATGGTTTATGTTTGTAGGTCCTTTTGGGTTTATAGGTTGTTTTATGGGTCAAGGAGTGGATGAATTAGGCAACATGAGATTTTAGTTACAAACTCAGGTTTCCACCACATTCTCTTAGTCAATGACAACCACTCTAATGAGCTAGATAAGGATATTTAAATAGCAGAAAAAAATTGCGAGCTTACAATATATTCACCTACATAAAGGAATATTGATCTCAAATATCATTAAGAAATAAGAAATAAATAATTAAACACAAATTCTGTAACAATTGAGAAAACAACAAAATCTTTGCGGGTATTCAATATGAATAGAATAAATCAAATGCTTCGCAAAAAAATCAAATGCATTCAATTAAGAGAGAAGAAATTTAACACAAGAATGAGACAATCTAACGATCAAAACACTTTTTCCATCGAGTGTAAAGTGTAGCAGATTCCAGGTATACAATTTGGGTCAATATGTCCTATAGCACCATCAAACTCGAACCCTTACCTCTTAATATGAACTTGCTTTTATACAAAAAGTAGAGGTTCCACTTTTGGATCTAGATTCGAAAACATA
>ML786051.1:242454-288940 GCA_009831015.1 Picea engelmannii | reverse complement strand
CCCCTTCTCACACTCACACATTCTCTCTGTACCCCCCTCCTCCCTCTATATCTTTCCCTCCCCCCCACTATCTCTCCTCTCTTTCTCTCCTACATCTATGATCCAAAAAGCATCCAGATAAGGCTAAGAATAACTCAGAACTCACAGAGGCATCTCAGAACGCTCAAAATGGCTTCAACAGACAGATAAAGGGAAAAAATTCAAAGTTCCCAAAACTCAGTGAAAATGGCATGATCACAAAGAGCACGTTGCAATCTTTCTAATGGCTCAAACGACTTGTCAAACAAAGTTACGGTTTGAAAGATATTTGTGGTCAAAGATGCGGTCAACTAGGACCAGTCACCATGGGACACATCATCAAGAGAGGATGTATGGAGATTACGAGAATATGATGAAGAAGAAAGGGAACAAAAAGGAAGCACATGCAAATGATGATGCTTCAGTAAACCAAGGGGTTGGAGGAGATCCTCCTGAGCCTCCATCTTCACCTTCAAGTTCTAGTTCTTCTTCCTCTGAGCATTCTCATCATTCTCATCATTCTAGCCATAAAGCCTCTTTTAGGAAACCATTATTAAATATTGATGTAAATTTTTCTTTACTTATGTTTAATGGAGTTGCTAATCCTGAAAAGATAGATAATTGGATCTGACAGGTTCAAGTGTATTACCGATTCTAGCATATTGATGAAGAGGAAGTTAAAGTGCTACTGGATTCTCTTCGGTTGGAAGGCACCGCTCTTGTATGGTGGGAGAGAAATATTCAGGATGAAATTAAGTGTGGTTGGTAAGCTTCTTTCCTCATGGTGAGAATTTAAAACAACAATCAGGAAACAATTTTATCCATCAGGGTATTTACATAAAGTAATGATGGAATGGAAAACCTTAAGGCAAAGTAAAGGATAGACTGTACAAAGTTTCACAAAAGAATTTAGGAAGAAAGATCTTGCATTAAACATTCCTTTAGATTCTTATGATACTTTAATGAAGTATATTGGTGCACTTCATAGTTATATTCGACATACTTTTCTCTTGTTTAACTCCACTAGTCTTGACAAAGTTTGTGTGCAAGACACTCACCTAGAGAACAGGGGGAAAAATGTTCAAGAATATCCCACAAAGAAACCTTCCAATTTCCCATAGAAGACTTTTAAGAAGTTTAAAAGGAAGGGAAAGAAGACCGCTACAGTAACGAGAGAAGGAGGAAAACCATCTTGCACTCATTGTAAGAAGATCGGTCACGATGAAGCACATTGTTGGAAACTGCATCCTAAAAAGAAACTGAAATAGTTCGGTGGAAAGGGGAAGACAAAGACCATTTCTATGGTACATAAAGATCTTGGTTTCGATTCAAGAGATGAAGGAAAGATCAAAGAAGTTGGAGTACAAGGTAAAGATTCTCTTCATGCTAGTTCTAGTTCCAATGTTGAATCTCATGTTGATGAAAAAAAGAGGAATGAGTTATTTCACATAAGAGTTGTATCTAAGCATACTAAGATAGATACATTATTTTATATGGGTTCCCAAGTAAACTTAATATCTAAATAACTTGTCAATAAAATGAGTCTTGAAATGAAACCACATCTGAAACCTTATCCTCTTGGTTGGGTATGCGACAAATCAAAACTTAATGTCACCAAACAATGTAGGATAATATTCACTATCGCTTCAAAATTGATTGATGAAGTTGATTTGGATGTTATACCACTTGATATATGTTAGGTGATTTATATGTACTAAAAATGACACTAAACTACCCTCAATTAAATTGTCAACCCGAGGTAAGTAAACTTAGAGTTGTAGCAAAATATATGTCAGAGGTAAAAGGTTGGTAGGGTATAGTCTAACAAAGGAAAGAAACTATCTAAGGCTAATCTACTCAATCAAATCTATCTAATGAGAAAACCCTACTAAGAAACTTGAAACTAGGTAATCTAAGTACTTTTGGGCCAAGGACTGATGGATAGTTCCTAAGAAAGCAAGTAAAACCCTATGTAAAGAAAACTAGTTTAACGATAAGAAAAAACAAACTACTAAGCATAATAAGCAAATGACAAAAGAAAACTTCTTTAACTTTCCAACCTACATTCAATAAGCAACTACCCTATGAAAGCAAATAAATAAGCAAGTAAGCAAAAGCACCTATCTAACCTATTAAAGAAAAATACAAGTAAGCAAAGACAACTATCTATCCTACTAAAGCAAAGATAAGTAAGCAAAGACAACTATCTATCCTACTAAAACAAAGGGACAGGTAAGCAAAGACTTCTCATTGAACAACTATCTAGCCTAAGAGGCAAGTGAACTAAATGCCTAATGCAAAACTATTTCTAATGCGTGAAATGAAATCTAAATGCTCAATGCAATGCACGAAAGGAAATCTATTCTATTGAAAGCAAGAAAGACTACCAACTAAACTTATGAAAACAAGAAACTATCTCTTCTAATCTACGAAAGCAAGAAACTATATTTAATCTATGAAACACTCAAATGTAATGTTGGTGGTTGTGTGAATGCCTTCAGTGGTGACAGATGATATCTTGATGACACTTGACAACAAAGGACAGTTCTAATGGTATAAGCTAAATACTAATTTCAATGGCAAAATGAAAGGTGTGAAGTAAACAATCCAATGAAAACTTAGCCATGATAAAAGTAATGTTAAATACCCTACATATTCATGTATAAACCATCAACAACATAATGAGACTTAATTGCATTTTAGTCTATGAAAGGAAATTGCGTAAAGGAAAACTATGTTATGTATATTCTAACCATTCAAGCTATGATGAATTAAAAACATAAATTAAACTATGATTTCAAAAAGTAAATTGACAATTACATCAACCAATAATGAAGAAAATGAGATCTATCTAAAAATGAAGTAAGAAGACTAAGAATGGGAATTAAATCTATACATCCATCAACATCCCTGTAAAAGAAAACCCAAATTAAAACTATGTTTTGTTCTAATTAAAAATCTATTCTAAACTTGACTGTAAAATTGTAAAAGAAAACAAGATTTAACATTTAACTGCATATGAGGGTTAGTAAAGAGAGAGACTTTTTAATTGCACACAGAATTAGTAAAGAGACTTGCAAGCCTATTCCTAGTCTATCAAATCAACACATAATATCACATATAATCATCTAACCTGCAAAAGAGAAGTAAAACAATGAGCTACAACAAATTAATTAATTAAATAAAAACATGTACCTACAGGAAATAAGAAAGAGCAATTTATATTACGAAATGCGTAAATAAACATAAGAATAATCACCAGACTGCTGGTGGGCCCCCGAGCAAGTTGTGGCTACCTTCTACAAGCACACCACGAACTTCAACATGCCTAATTCACCATGAAAGTGAAAAACGCATTTCTGGCACTATTCTGGCAATGTGAAAAATAAAAAACAGAGTACAACAAGTTTATCTCCAATCTGATGGCTCTTCTAATTGATTAACAAGCTAATGAATGTCCTGGTAGTATTTATAGGTTTACAAACCAAGTGGTCGACCACAGGAGGGTCGAACCACCTCTAAATTCAGCAAAATACAATAAATGCGGCCATAACTAATAAAATGGAGGAATCCAACAATCGCCCTCTTTGGGAAACTAAAATTGAGTTGTCTTGAGCTTAGTAGATGGAGCGGGTGATGATAAAAAAAACCCACGTGCTCAATTTGTCAATCACTGGTTGCCAATACCATAACCTCCAACTCGCCTTGCGTTTTTGTGCAATACTGGGTACTGGAACGAGTGTCAGATCAGGTACCGGAACGAGTGTTGGATCAAGTGTTGGATGAAGAAACATGGTGATTTTTTCCCTGTAACAACAAAAAAACATGAATTAACTCTTGGAAGCATAAAAACATGATAAATTAAACTTGATTTAATCATAAAACATGAATTACACATACCTTATGCCGATTATACCATTTTATCGTAAAATTCTTAAAAAAGCTCCTTTGAAAGATGAAAAACACATATGTACATATGGAAAAAAGTGTATAATAACGTCATGAAAATGATCATATCTCGGGCCCAACATTATCACCACACTTACGATTTTGCAGGTCCCACTGTAAACAAAAAGAAGTTCCCCTCGAAACTAGGCTTGCTAAGGAGGGTTGGCTTTAGAAGCCTCTCCTTCTTGTTGTGTAGGCTTAGCCTTGTGCCTCTTGTGTTGCTTTAATTGTTCTCTAAGAATGTGGTTATATTGGGTCATCCCATCAACCAACTGTTTAAGGGAGTTAACTTTTGCTTGAAGGACTACATTGTCATGATGAATGTATGCATCTATTGTATTCCTCTCTTCCAATTGTTGGAGAAGATGATGGTTTTCCTTTTGTAGCTCCTCTATAGTTGGGGCATAATCAATGATCTCTGAGGAAGGCTTAGGTCCTTTGAGAGATGTGGACAATTTATCAATTTTAGGATCTAGAGTAGGCATGAGTGAAGTAGAAGTGATGGGAGATCAGAAAGGTGAGGTAGGTTTTGATTTTGTTTTCCTTAGTGGCTCTAATCCATCTACAGATACTTCCCTAAGTTTCTTATGAGGTCTCTCAAGGTCGGAGGATACTTGTATAGGATCCGAAGCAGGTGGAGGTTTTTCATAAGGCTTGGTTCTTATGTTTCGGGTACTCTTCCGAAAGGGTCCCTTACCAAATTGGTTGGATCCTCTCTTGTTTGTGGGAATGATGGGAAACTCTTGTTGCATTACTTCTTGGGGCTTCTTAGGTGTAGGATCAAGAGAAAATGAAGGCATTGGGGGGTCAACAATAGGCTTCTTTTGGTCTTTGTTCTTGGTCTTTTTCCCCGATGAAGAAGTAGGAATATCAACAAGATTTTGGTATTGTTCTGGCAAAGAGGGAGTTTGTGCAAGGGAGTTTGGAGTTATTGGAGAGTGAGGCTTGGATGGAGAGATAGTTTTTAGGCCAAGTGGATTTTTTCCGGTCTTAACTATCAAGTGAGGGTTTGCAAATTGGTAGATAAAGGCATCCCAAATTTTCCCCTATTTCTCTAGTTCGGTAAGAATGAGGAGTTTTATCAAACTATGGTGGAAGATACTATTGTGGAGGTTAGTCACATTTTTCCTCACTTGAGAGGACATCTTCTCCAAGATTTTGAGAAAATAAAAGGGAAAGTTCAAGGGTTCGTTGAACAGAAAATGAGCCAACAATCTAAAGTGACAAGCTTTGAAGGTGGAGTATCTACCTTCAAATGTAATTAACCCTGTGATGTCAATGAGGGGATTGACCAATTCTGGCTTTATCCACTTCTTAGCATACCCTTTCGCTCCTGAAATTCTCTTGAATTTGGGCTTAAACACCCTGTTGTAACTTGAGTGTGGTAATTGATGATTCTTGAACCATCTATCTCCCATTATTGGGAGTTTTGTTGCAGCAACAATTGAATCTTCTGTGACTGCAAAGTTGAGAGACCGTACATGTGCTATCTTACCATCAAAACCAACTGAAAATTTCATAGAAAGACCGTCATCATGGCCTTGCAAACTAGACAAAAATGGCCCCTAGCCAGCACGCAAGAACACTTCCCTACACTGTGCAAATACTGGAATGGAAAACAAGTCTGCATAGGAGGAGGGTTCGTATCTCCTAGGCATTGTGACAGAGTTTGAATTCACCAAGCATAGGTGAAATTGAGCCAAGCAATGACACGAATTGGGCACAGTATGAATGCGATTGGAAAAGAGGGTGAATTTTACCAAGCAAGGGTGTGAACAAGCCAAGAGATAACATGGGTTTAGCACAGTCTAAGTGTGATTAGAACAGAGGGAGAATTTGGCAGAGGTTTGGCGCGATTCCTTAACACAGGGCAGAGAAAATGGCAAGGGAAAATGAAATAATAGAGTGCCCGGGCTGATTTTGGATGCTCTTATGGTGGAGTACGTTGCCCACATGTGTGCACGAGCTGCCATGTGTGGGAAATTCAAATTCGATGGCAAGCTTGGGAGTAATGGATTGGTGCGTATTTAGATCAATGTCCAAGTCTTTGGACTTGGAAATTTGATCATAACCATATGAAGCATCTTTAATCAATGCCTGAAACCAATATAATTGAATGGAATTGAATTCTAGTTACCTAAAATCTAGGATAGTTACTGGTATGCAATTCAATAGCACTTCAAATGACACTTCAAACGTCATCTCATCCATCACCTCATATGGTACTTCATCCGGTACCCTTGTGTTAAGTGCATTTTCAGCTCTTATAATGGACAACCTACAATTTTGAAGTGTTTTTGACAACCACAGTGGTTAATGAGCAGAGGCAGAGTGCTCCATGCTCACTCATTCTTCTTGCATATGACATATAATGTCAAAACCTATAATGAACGGGTTATAGCAAGCATAAAACATGTATTGTCAAACCTACAGTATGCAACTTGTAATGGAAGATAACCAATAAAGAGTGGTCTGTTAAATAACCAATAAAGAGTGGTCCGTTAAGCATGAGTTCAGTAATGTATAGCACACAGGAGTTAAGAATTTAAAAATAACATGACTATCAATGTAATAACCTGTATCATGGTAATAATACAAAAAATATTGCAAAGACTCTTTTCTCTAGGCAATGATCATTTTCCATCTCATGAACCCCTCCCCCACACCTAAGTATTGTGACACCTCACAATCAAAATTATAGGAAACTAGTCAGTATCCCCCAATAGCCGAAGATCTATAGTATGTCAAGTGTAAAGATGAAATTTCACAGATTGGTCTGACGAGACAGTTAGAAGATGGTCCCACCTATAGGATAAGAGATCATGTATATAGATAAGAAGAGGTAGGCAAGAGAGTTTCAAGATAGTCTTAGAGTCATTTCCCAATGGCAAGTTGATGAGATTCATTAACCTTACCTTAACCACACATACTCCATGTCAGCTCTGTCTGCAAGTAATGTCGTACATTAGGACCAGTTTAAATTTAGTATTTTTTTTTGTCAGATTATCATCCTTGATAGGTAGAACGCCCTGCTGCCAGTAAGCTTGTTTAGTACTCCGGTGGGTTTTCCTAGTCATACCACAGGCCGGTACCCACTGCCAGTAGACCTGTTTAGTATCTTGGTGGGTTATCCTCTTAAAACCTTAGAGACTAGTCCTCCATCTTTTAAGATTTTAATATAAGATTGCTTATGCAAGAAGAATGGGGGACAACTCTGAAAACAACTTTTCTTTCCAATTGGGATGGTATTTATGTTAGAGGATGACTTTTCGTTATATTATTAGTGGTTTTCTTGATGTAAGGGGTAATTAAGCGGACGTGGCCTATCTAAAGATATGATATAATCAAGCTATTTAGTGTGTAGTGGATGGTACCATCGAGAAAGAACAGAAAGGTATCTCTAGGCTCAACTCACTTTCTTCTTTTGTAGTTATTGTGATGTTTCCATGACTAACCACTAATTAGACTTCCTTGTTACTCTTTGATAAAGACACTTAACTCACTTACTCAGGTTTCTTGGAAAAACTGTATGAGAGACCTCTAGGCTTGATAGGTATGGTATCACTTCCTTATACAGTGGTGAAGAGTTTCAAGAGAAACTGCATTAGAATGCCTTGAAAATGATAATTTTGCAAAAACATGGCTAATTATAGTAAGTCACTATTCATTTGATGCTTTAGCAGACAGAAAATTCAAGTATAACAATGTTGTGAAGAAAGATCTTGAAACTGTGTACTCCTGGTGAAATAAATACTTACAAAAACCTCTTAGAATTGCCTTATTAACACAAACTATTTACATATATACAGTAGGAAATATTTAAAAAAAAAATTCAAGAAAAAGGGTGGGCTTCCCCATCTACTAAGGCCAATGCCTTGTCAGCTTTCATGACCTATAGAAAATCTTCTCTGGAAATGGGCTTATGATAAAATTTAAGTCGGTGTCCATTTACCACAAAGGAGACTTTCCCATCGTCAATTTTTTTAATTTTTACAGCTCCATTGTCATATACAGTGTCTACCTCGTAAGGGCCCAACCAATGGGTGGTAAATTTTCCTTTAAAGGTTTTGAACCGGAAATCAAACAACAGGGCCCAATCACCAGGTTGGAAGTGTTTCTTTTTAATAAACTTGTCATGCCACTTTCTCCTTTGGTTTTGGACTAATATCATCCATTGGATGGCATCTTGCCTGATTTCATCCAACTCATTCAACTGTAGGGATCGTTGCTTCTGAGCCTCATCCAGGTTCAATCCTAACTTTGTCGCAACACAGAAGGTCCTTACTTGGAATTCTATTGGTAAAAGTACTTGTTTCCCGTACACTAGCTCATAAGGGGTATGCCTAGTGGTATTTATCCAAGTAGTTTGGTATGCCCACAAAGCCTCTGGGAGCCTATCAACCCAATCTCAGTCATGTAACTAAACAGTCTTGGTTAAGATGGCTTCCAAAACTTTGTTTGTGGATTATACCTGACCATTGGCTTGCAGGTGGTATGGAGAAGATTTACAATGTTTAATCCCATATTTCTCTGTTATCTCTTTCATCATCTTGGAAGTGAATTGAGTGACTTGGTCGGTAACAATTTCACGAGGGACACTGAAGCAGGTAAAGATGTCTTCATAGATGAATTGGACAATAGACTTCTTTGTGTCCCTAAATAGGGATTTTTCCTCTACCCATTTGGTGACATAGTTTGTACAAACCAAGATATAATTCTTCCTATGGGACATGGGTAAAATTGGTCCTACAAAGTCGAGTGCCCATTTTTCGAAGGGTTCTATCATAACTTGGGCCTGTAAAGGCATTTTTTCAGCTGACATAGGTCTACCTATCCTTTGGAAACTAACACAACTTCTCACATACTTGGCAACATCTTTGAAAATGCTAGGCCAATAGTAACTTGAATGTAACACCTTATATGTTGTACGTTTGTCAGAGAAATGGCCACCACATGGTCCATCATGACAACTTTGTAGTATATCAGGTACCTCGTCCTCTTGGACACATCTACGAATAATCAAATCAGGACCTGTGCGAAAAAGATCATGACCAACCCAAGAGTAATTAGCACTTTGTCTAATAATTTTCCACTTTTCATGAGGTCACAAATGAGATGGTAACTTCCTAGTGGCCATATAGTTTTCCATATCCACAAATCATGGGGTAGTGATAGAAAGGGAAAAGAGATGCTCATATGGGAAACTATCATCTACAGGGATATCATCATCATCATTCTTTATGTGGGAAAGAAAGTCAACAACTACATTATGCTTTCCAGGTTGGTTAAGCACAGTGATATTAAATTCTTGCAATAACAAAATCCACCTAGTCACTCGGCCATTAGTTATAAGTTTGCTCATGAGAAACCTAATGGTGGAATGATTGGTGTGTACAAATACTTCATAACCTGTAATGTAATTACGAAACTTGTTAATAACATGAACAACTGCCAACTCTTTCTCAGTGACTGTGTAGTTTAACTCGGCAGGGGACAAGTTCTTGCTTACAAAATAAATGGCATAGAACTGTTGGTCTTCTTTCTTCCCTAATACCACTCCTATTGCGGTGTCGGAGGCATCAATGGATATATGAAATGGGAGAGTCCAATTGGGCCCTATAAGCATTGGTGACACAGACAACTTGGCTTTCAGGGTTTCAAAGGCAGTTTGACAATGCTAATTCCAAACAAAATCAACATCTTTTATCAATAATCCAAACATAGGTGCAACAATCTTTGTAAAATTTTCAATAAACCGTCGGTAATATCTGGCATGTTTAAGAAATATTCTCACCTCTTTCTGAGTCTTGGAAGGTGGAAGTCTAATAATGACCTCAATCTTTGCAGGATCAACTTTTATTCCTTCAAATGAAACATGATGTCCTAGAACCACTCCTTTAGTTAACAACATTTTGCATTTTTCATGACTTAGAGATAGGTTCATTTCATGGCATCTGATAAGAACTTTTTATAAGTTTTCTAAGGCTTCCTGGCAAGTGTTTCCATAGACTGTGAATTCATCCATATAGACCTCCACACAATCATGAATAAGATCGACAAATATCCCTAATACTACTCGTCGAAAAGTGGCAGGGGAATTACACAATCCAAATGGTAAGACCCTATAGGCACAGGCTCCCCAAGGACAGGTAAAGGTAGTCTTGTCCTGGTCCTCGGGTGCTATAAGAATCTGGTTGTACCCATTGTACCCATCTAGAAAGGAGAAATACTTCTTTCCAGACAAGGTATCTAGAACTTGTTCAATGAAAGGAAGAGGAAAGTAGTCTTTTAGAGTGGCCTTGTTGAGTTCCTGGAAATAAACAAAAATTCTCCATTTCCTGGTCACTTTCTTTGGAACCACTACAAGTGAGGATACCCACTTACTGTTGGAGATGGGATAGATAAATCCAACATTTAACAACGTTTGGATTTCCTCCTTGACTATGCCTTTGAGTGTTGGGTTCATCCTTCTCTGGGGTTGCCTAACACATGTTACTTCCCCCTAGGTGTATATATGATGGATGCATGTGTCAGGGTGTATACCCTTCATGTCAGTGTATTCCCAAGTAAATGCTCTTGATTGTTCTTTAATGATATCTACTAATTGTTTCTATTGGTCTTTATCTAGCCCGAAGTTTATATGTAAAACTTTCCCTGTACTAATCTCATAGGGCATAGTATAAGACATGGAAGACTCATCAATTTCCAAAATAAAAGATGTCGAAGACAAAACAGATGGATCTAATTGTTCTTGAAATTCTTCGACAAACATGTACGCAAATTGGGGAAAAGACTGTGGAAACTCCACACATGTAATAGCAGAAATGAATTGGTTTAGCACATTTTCTGGTGTATGCTCCTGAAGTGTCCTTGCATGGTCACTAGGAAAAACAGGTTCTTCCCAGTCTTTAAGGGTATCCAACTGGGAACCTATTTTGCTTAAGATGTCAGTCTTAAAGTTTTCTAAAAGGTTCCCTATCTCTACTCTCGTGATACCACCTGAACTAACTAGTTTTAAGCTTCTATTGTAAGGGTCCCAAACATTCTTCCCTTTTTTGGCTCTATTCCTTGAGTAATTTTTACACATTTCACATATTTTAGAAAATGGTTTATGAGAGATGGCACCTGATGCCATCAGGTTAAGCATCTCTAAATATTCTTCTAGAATTCCCTTAAGGAAAAGAGCCCTAGCCACATCCTCTGGGAGGTCATGGTATCTTGACTTCTAGGAGATATAATGAAATCTTTCCATATAGTCTTCAAGGGTCTCATCTTCTAACTGTTGGAATTTAAAGATGCCATTACGAGACTCTTTGGTTTTGTAGTAGTATTGGTACTTCTTAAGAAAGATGTCTTTCATGGATTCCCAAGCCCTAATATTGGATTCTCCCAACCACATGAACCATCTTAATGCAGAGTCTTTGAGGGTGGCAGGAAAGAGTTTTAATTTCCGGGCATGTTGCACATAGTTGTAGCTCCTGCACAAGATGTCAATTTCAAATAGGAAGGTGTCTAGATATTCACTATTTTTACCATAAAAGGTACACAGTGTTGAGAGAGGAATATTCTTCATGTTGACATTTGGAGTGGTGTCTAAAATCGAAAATCCGAAGGTAGTTTCGGTTTGGTTTCCAGTTTCTTCTTCCTCCCCATGTCTTACATTGTTATGGTCCTCCTGATCACCCATATTGGCTTGGTTTCCAAAAAAAGAGCACCTAAGTGGTTTTATCTTTGAAGAGAACAAAGTTTCTCTTTGATGAAAAGGTCTTCCTATTGATTGGATGTCTGGGACTCTACTCGAGTCAGTTGAGATTATTGGTGCCAAATATTTTGTGTCAATTTGAGATATAATCACATTGGCTGAACTACCAAACAAAAGATTCATCTGTTGAGGGTCTATGATATCTTCAAAATTAGGATTCCCTGGTGGTGGTGTAAAAGCAAAGGTTGTATTGTTTGTTTCTGTGGAAGACTCGAGTGGTCTTGCCTCCTGTCCTAGTATGATTGATGCTTCAATTTTTTGTTCTATAGTGCTCCCTGTGTTAGTCCATTTAGAGACTATTTTATCTCTTTGGGTTGAGCTAGCTCCTATTTTTCGGTATCAGTCTGCGTATTTCATAAGCGGAATGTTCCTTCCCCCAAAGAGATCGGAAAGAACCTTGGTTGAAAGGACTGATTTTGATTTAATGTATCTACCTTCTATAGCAGATGCGCAGATTCTTACCTTTCATCTTAAATTTCCCCCACCACCAAACTAATGATAAGGTCTAAGGATGATCTAATTAATAATTACTTCTTACCTTAAGACAACTCCCCGACAACGACGCCAAACTGTTAGGTGATTTATATGTACTAAAAAAGACACTAAACTACCCTCAATTAAATTGTCAACCTCGCGTAAGTAAACTTAGAGTTGTAGAAAAATATATGCCAAAGGTAAAAGGTTGGTAGGGGTATAGTCTAACTAAGGAAAGCAATTGTCTAAGGCTAATCTACTCAAGAAAACCTATCTAATGACAAAACCCTACGAAGCAACTTGAAACTAGGTAATCTAAGTACTTTTGGGCCAAGGACTAATGGATAGTTCCTAAGAAAGAAAGTAAAACCCTATGTAAAGAAAACTAGTTTAACGACAAGCAAAAGCAAACTACTAAGCATAATAAGCAAATGACAAAAGCAAACTTCTTCAACTTTCCAACCTACATTCAATGAGAAACTACCCTATGAAAGCAAATAAATAAGCAATTAAGCAAAAGCACCTATCTAACCTATTAAAGCAAAAGACAAGTAAGCAAAGGCAACTATCTATCCTACTAAAGCAAAGATAAGTAAGCAAAGACAACTATCTATCCTACTAAAACAAAGGAACAGGTAAGCAAAGACTTCTCATTGAACAACTATCTAGCCTAAGAGGCAAGTGAACTAAATGCTTATTGAAAAACTATTTCTAATGCGTGAAAGGAAATCTAAATGCTCAATGCAATGCATGAAAGGAAATCTATTCTATTGAAAGCAAGAAAGACTACCAACTAAACTTATGAAAACAAGAAACTATCTCTTTTAATCTACGAAAGACATAAAATATATTTAATCTATGAAACACTCAAATGTAATGTTGGTGGTTGTGTGAATGCCTTCGGTGGTGACGGATGATATCTCAATGACACTTGAAAACAAAGGATAGTTCTAATGGTATAAGCTCAGTACTAATTTCAATAGAAAAATGAAAGGTGTGAAGTAAACAGTCCAATGAAAACTTATCCATGATAAAAGTAATGTTAAATACCCTGCATATTCATGTATAAACCATTAACAACATAATGAGACTTAATTTCATTTTAATCTATGAAAGGAAATTGCGTAAAGGAAAACTATGCTATGTCTATTCTAATCATTCAAGCTATGATGAATTAAAAACATAAATTAAACTATGATATCAATAACTAAATTGACAATTACATTAACCAATAATGAAGCAAATGACATCTATCTAAAAATGAAGTAAGTAGACTAAGAACGGGAATTAAACCTATCCATCCATCAACATTCCTGTCAAAGAAAACCCAAATTAAAATTAAGTTATGTTCTAATTAAAAATCTATTCTAAACTTGACTATAAAATTGTAAAAGAAAGCAAGATTTAACATTTAACTACATATGAGTGTTAGTAAAGAGAGAGAGACTTTTTAATTGCACATGGAATTAGTAAAGAGACTTGCAAGCCTATTCCTAGTCTATCAAATCAACACATACTATCAAATATCATCATCTAACCTGCAAAAGAGAAGTAAAACAATGAGCTACAACAAACTAATTAATTAAATAAAAACATGTACCTACAGGAAATAAGAAAGAGCAATTTATATTACGAAATGCGTAAATAAACATAAGAACAATCACCAAACTACTGGTGGGCCACCCAGCAAGTCGTGGCTACCTTCAACAAGAACACCACGAACTTCAACAGGCCGAATTCACCATGAAAGTGAAAAACGCAGTTCTGGCACTATTCTGACAATGTGAAAAATAAAAAACAGAGTACAACGAGTTTATCTCCAATATGATGGCTCTTCTACTTGCTTAACAATCTAAAGACCATCCTCGTAGTATTTATAGGTTTACAAACCAAGTGGTCGACCACAGGAGGGTCAAACCACCTCTAAATTTGGCAAAATATAATAAATGCAGCCATAACTAACAAAACGAAGGAAGCCAATAATCACCCTCTTTGGGCAACTGAAATTGAGTTGTCTTGACCTTAGTAGTTGGAGGGGGAGATCATAAACAAAACCCACATGCTCAATTTGTCCGTCATTGGCCGCCAATACCATAACCTCCAACTTGCCTTGTGTTTTTGTGCAATACTGGGTGCTGGAACGAGTGTCGTATCGGGTACCAGAACTAGTGTTGGATCAAGAAACATGGTGCGTTTTGCCCTGTAACAACAGAAAAACATGAATTAACTCTTGGAAGCACAAAAACATGATAAATTAAAATTGATTTAATCATAAAACATGAATTACATGTACCTTATGCCGATTATACCATTTTATCATAAAATTCTTCAAAAATCTCCTTTGAAAGATGAAAAATACATATGTACATATGGAAAAAAGTGTATAATAACTACATGAAAATGATCATATCTCGGGCCCAACATTACCCCCACACTTGTGATTTTGCAGGTCCCACTGCACACAGAAAGAAGTTCCCCTCGGAACTAGGCTTGTTGAGGAGGATCGGCTTTAGAATCCTCTCCTTCTTGCTATGTAGGCTTAGCCTTGTGCCTCTTGTGTTGCTTTAATTGTGCTCTAAGGCTCTGGTTAGATTGGGTCATCCCATCGACCAACCGTTGAAGGGAGTTAACTTTTTCTTGAAGGACTACATTTTCATGATTAAAGTGTGCATATATTGTCTTCCTCTCTTACAATTGTTGGAGAAGCTGATGGTTTTCCTTTTGTAGCTTCTCTATAGTTGGGGCAAAATCAGTGATCTCCGAGGAAGGTTTAGGTCCTTTGAGAGATGTGGACAATTTATCAATTTTAGGATCTAGAGTAGGCATGGGTGAAGTAGGAGTGATGGGAGATTGGAAAGGTGAGGTAGGTTCTAATTTTTTTTTCCTTAGTGGCTCTAATCCATCTACAGAGACTTCCCTAAGTTTCTTATGAGGTCTCTCAAGGTCGAAGGATACTTGGATAGGATCCAAAGCAGGTGGAGGTTTTTCATAAGGCTTGGTTCTTATGTTCCGGGTACTCTTCCGAAAGGGTCCCTTACCAAATCTGTTGGCTCCTCTCTTGTTTGTGGGAATGATGGGAAAATATTGTTGCATTACTTCTTGAGGATTCTTATGTGTAGGATCAAGAGAAAATGAAGGCATTGGGGGGTCAACAATAGGCTTCTTTTGGTCTTTTTTCTTGGTCTTTTTCCCCGATGAAGAAGTAGGAATATCAACAAGCTTTTGGTATTGTTCCGGCAAAGAGGGAGTTTGTGCAAGGGAGTTTCGAGTTCTTGGAGAGCGAGGCTTGGATGGAGAGATAGTTCTTAGGCCAAGTGGTTTTTTTCCAGTCTTAACTGTTAAGTGAGGGTTTGCAAATTGGTAGATAAAGGCATCCCAATTTTTCCCCTGTTTATCTAGTTTGGTAAGAACGAGGAGTTTCATCAAACCATGGTGGAAGAGACTATTGTGGAAGTTAGTCACATTTTTCCTCACTTGAGAGGACATCTTCTCCAAGATTTTGAGAAAATAAAAGGGAAATTTCAATTGTTTGTTGAATAGAAAATGAGCCAGCAATCTAAAGTGACAATCTTTGAAGGTGGAGTATCTACCTTCACATGTAATTAACCTTGTGATGACGATGAGGGGATTGACCAATTCTGGCTTTATCCACTCCTTAGCATACCCTTTCGCTCCAGAAATGCTCTCAAATTTAGGCTTAAACACCCTGTTGTAACTTGAGCGCGACAATTGATGATTCTTGAACCATCTATCTCCCATTCTTGGGAGTTTTGTTGCCGCGGCAATTGACTCTTCTGTGACTGCAAAGTTGAGAAACCCTACATGTGTTGTCTTACCATCAAAACCAACTACAAATTTCATAGAAATACCGTCATCATGTCCTTGCAAACTAGATAGAAATGGCCCCTAGCCAACACGCAAGAACACTTCCCTGCACTGTGCGAATTCTAGAATGGAAAACAAGTCTACATAGGAGGAGGGTTCGTATATCTTGGTCATTGTGATAGAGTTTGAATTCAACAAGTACGGGTGAAATTGAGCCAAGAAATGACACGAATTGGGAACAATTTGAGTGTGATTGGAACAGACGACGAATTTTACCAAGCAAGGGTGCGATCAGGCCAAGAGATGGCACGGGTTTAGCATAGACTGAGTGTGATTAGAACAGAGGGAAAATTTGGTAGAGGTTGGGAATGATTCCTTAACGCAGGGTAGAGAAAATGGAAAGGGAAAATGAAATAATAGAGTTCCCAACCCGATTTTGGATACTCTTATGGTGGAGTACGTTACCCACATGTGCGCACGAGCTGCCATGTGTGGGAAATTCGAATTCGATGGCAAGCTTGGGAGCAATGGATTGGTGTGTATTTAGATCAATGTCCAAGTCTTTTGACTTGGACATTTGATCATAACCATATGAATCATCTTTAATCAATGCCTGAAACCAATATAACTGAATGGAATTGAATTCTGGTTACCTGGAATCTAGGACAATTACTGGTATGCAATTCAATGGCACTTCAAACGACATCTCATTTGGCACCACATAAGGTACTTCAGCCAGTGCCCTTGTGTTAAGTGCATTTTCGCCTCTTATAATGGATAACGTGCAATTTTGAAGTGTTTTTGACAACCATAGTGGTTAATGAGCAGAGGCAGAGTGCTCCATGCTCACTCATTCTTCTTGCATATGACATATAATGTCAAAACCTATAATGAATGGGTTATAGCAAGCATAAAACATGTATTATCAAACCTACAGTATGCAGCTTGTAATGGAAGATAAGCAATAAAGAGTGATCTATTAAATAACCAATAAAGAGTGGTCTGTTAAGCATGAGTTCAGTCATGTATAGCACATAGGAGTTAAGCATTTAAAAATAACATGACTATCATTGTAATAACCTGTATCATGGTAATAATACAAAAAATCTTGCAAAGACTCTTTTCTCTAGGCAATGATCATTTGTCAGCTTAGGAACCCCTCCCCCACACCTAAGTATTGTGACACCTCGCAATCAAAACTATAGGAAACTAGTCAGTATCCCCCAATAGCCGAAGATTTATAGTATGTCAAGTGTAAAGATGAAATTTCACAGATTTGTCTAATGAGCTAGTTAGAAGATGGTCCCACCTATAGGATAAGAGATCCTATATATAGATAAGAAGAGGTAGGAAAGAGGGTTTGAAGATAGTATTAGAGTCATTTCCCAATTGAAAGTTGATGATATTCATTAACCTTAGCTTAACCACACATACTCCATGTCATCTTTTCTGCAAGTAATTCCGTACATCAGGACAAGTTTAAATTTAGTATTTTTTTTTATCAGATTATCATCCTCGCTAGGTAGAATGCCCCGCTGCCAGCAAGCTTGTTTAGTAATCCGATGGGTTTTCCTAGTCATACCACATGTCGATACCCATTTCCAACAGACCTGTTCTGTATCCGGGCGGGTTAGCCTCTTAAAACCTCAGAGACTGGTCCTCCATCTTTTAATATTTTAATATAAGATTGCTTATGCAAGAAGAATGGGGGACAGCTCTGAAAACAACTTTTCTTTATTTTTACTTTCCAATTGGGATGGTATTTATGTTAGAGGATGACTTTCCGTTATATTATTAGTGGTTGTACTGATGTAAGGGTTACTTAAGCGGATGTGGCCTATCTAAAGATATGATATAATCAAGCTATTTAGTGTGTAGTGGATGGTACTATCGAGAAAGAATAGAAAGGTATCTCTAGGCTCAACTCACTTTCTTCTTTTGTAGTTATTGTGATGTTTCCATGACTAACCACTAATTAGACTTCCTTGTTACTCTTTCATAAAGACACTTGACTCACTTACTCAGGTTTCTTGGAAAAACTGTACGAGAGAACTCTAGGCTCTAGGTATGGCATCACTTCCTTATACAGTGGTGAAGAGTTTCAAGACCAAGTACTTTAGAATGCCTTAAAAATGATAATTTTGCAAAAACATGGCTAATTACAGTAAGTCACTATTCATTTGATGCTTTAGTAGACACAAAATTCAAGTATAACAATGTTGTGAAGAAAGATCTTGAAATTGTGTACTCCTGGTGAAATAAATACTTACAAAAACTTCTTAGAATTGCCTTATTAACAAAAACTCTTTACATATATACAGTAGGAAATATTTAAAAAAACTTTTCAAGAACAAGGGGGGCTTCCCCATCTACTAAGGCCAATGCCTTGTCAGCTTTCATGACCTGTAGAAAATCTTCTCTGGAAATGGGCTTATGATAAAATTTAAGTCGGTGTCCATTTACCACAAAGGAGACTTTCCCATCATCAATTGTTTTAATTTTTATAGCTCCATTGTCATATACAGTGTCTACCTCATAAGGGCCCAACCAATGGGTGGTAAATTTGCCTTAAAAGGTTTTGAACCTGGAATCAAACAACAGGGCCCAATCACCAGGTTGGAAGTGTTTCTTTTTAATAAACTTGTCATGCCACTTGCTCCTCTGGTTTTGGATTAATATCGTTCGTTGGATGGCATCTTGCTTGATTTCATCCAACTCATTCAACTGTAGGGCTCGTTGCTTATGAGCCTCATCCAGGTTCAATCCTAATTTTGCGGCAATATGGAAGGTACTCACCTGGAATTCTATTGGTAAAAGTACTTGTTTCTCGTACACTAGCTCATAAGGGGTATGCCCAGTGGTATTTCTCTAGGTAGTTCAGTATGCCCACAAAGCCTCTGGGAGCCTATCAACCCAATATCAGTCATGTAACTGAACAATATTGGTCAAGATGGATTCCAGAACTTTGTTTGTGGATTCTACCTAACCATTGGCTTGCGCGTGTGTTGACAGCCATTGTCATTCCTATCTTTTCCTTACAAGCTGCCTACACAAGGGTTTTTAACCCTCAATACTCGTCGCAATTAAAAAAAAAAAAAAAGACGACACTATTATCTTTCGCTTTCGCATACCTGCTTTTCATTTTCATTTTCACGACTGCAAGCGTGAAAACCTATAGTTGGGATTTATGTTGATTGCATTAGAATGATCTTTTGGATTGCTATGAACCTATTTGTTTATGGTCATAACTCTTTTACCTCCAACTTACCACTGGTCATACATTTATCAAAACACCAAACCACCACTCACTTTGCATTTGACTATTGTTGATATGGTTTCGATTTATAAATTCGTTGATGTAATGGTTATTTGAAATTTTGGTGTCTTTGATCAAATCGTTGATGCAATGGTTTTATTGAACACATTAATTTTGGGTCAAATCGTTGGTGCAATGTTCAACATATTGGTTTCTTTTAAATCATGCAAATGTCATTGTTTAGTTAACATTCAGATCGATTTTTGGTTATGAATGCCATGGTTTTCAATGGTTATGTGATAACTCATTTGATTAAAATATTTTTGGGATATGCACTGTTATGATTTGAATAGGTGTCGTTGGTTGTACAAACCTGACATGATATTGTTGCATAGTCTCAATTTACTCCACCACCCTCGCACGCATAAGAATTAATGCTCCATCATGCATCTCGGGTTGCCTTTGTTTGTTTTGGGAAACCTATGGGAAAATGGTTTTGTGTCTACCCTGTCAAACCCCCTTGACGATTACCTTGTTGATCTTGTGCTATTTGCTAAGGCTCCTGTAGTGCGAATCGAACCCAATGGCGTCCAAACTGTGTTGTTATTTGATAATGTCCGAGATGACCTAGAGAGGAATGGTTGGTTGGTTTTTATTGAGAAGTTCGAGGGTTTCAACATCGTAGTCGCTCAACAATTTGCACTTACATTCGATGGATGCAGGGCCAAAGTTTGGGGCATCCAAATTGAATTGAACAAGGATTTCCTTAGCTCAGCCACTGGTCTACCAACTGAAGGGAAAAAATGGTTTAAAAATTCGAAGGTTGATGAAGTACCATGGCCACTCCTGTTTAACTCAAGGAAAATCAACAGTTGCGACAAAGGTATGCCAATTACAGCTCTTAAGTCTAGGTGGCATGGTTTGTTGGACATTATCAAGCAGTTCATTACATGCGAGGGTAGATATGGTTTAGTTTTCCTATACCACCTACGACTGCTCATGAGTTTCATAGATTTTCCTTTAAATATGCCACATTTCCTCCTTTGAAGTTTGTATAAAATGGCTAAATGTTTCAAGAGGGAGAAAGCCGACTCCAGCCTCTTCCACCACTGTTTAATTAAAATTATTATAGTCCATCATTTGAGGTTGAGTGATGACTATTGGGAAGATTTCTTGTTGAGGAATGGCTTTGCCAGTCCTGAAATTGGACAAGTTGACAAAACCGTGGTCACAGAAACCCTTGTCGGGCCTTTCGTGCCCCCTCCTACACTCTTACCCTATGTTGAACCCTCGACCTACCCGAACGATAACCTACCAGACACCCTGCCTGACTCATCTCTAAAAGACAGTGCTAAGCCTGTTAAGAGGTCTGCAAAGAAAAAGGGTAAGGGTAACAATGATGTCAATTGCAAGGGTAAGAAGGCCGCACGCTGGGTATCAAGGTGTGCTCGCAATAAACCTAAACAAAACATAGATCAGAAACCAATTATGTTGAGTGAAGATTTCGATTCTGAAATCGAGCGGTTTCTAACCGAGGAGTATCCATACTCACACGGCCTTTGTTCAGTCAAGCCCTATGACTACGTGACGAACCTCCCGCCATGCCTTAGAGATGACCCCAACTTCCCCGGGATCAAACTTGACAGTGGAACGACTGGTAAATTAAGAGATTCTTCACCTGTAATAACATGGCCTGATCAACCACAGTGCAATGAATGCAAGTTGTGGCTCGACCGATATTATTCATATGTCCCTTTGCTCCAATCCCGAATCAAGTCCTTGGAGGACTGAGTAAATGTGCTAACCAAAGAAAACGACAGGCTTCTAGCTAATGATAAAAGGTAGAAGACTACAGGCTCTATTGTTTTCAAAAATGTAGAGGTGGCCACTGCCATTGTTAATTCAAAAATAGCTTGATCGAATCGAATCCCTGAAACCAAGGTATGGTATTTCAACAAAGATTTTAAAATGATTTTGTTTTCTTTGAATTAGCATAAAGGATTTGTTTGCTCATTCGCATCTATTTCTGTTATGATTGAATTGATACAATACGATTCTATTTGTAAATAATAACTAGCTACAGAATCGTGAGATTCTGTAGCTAGTCATAAAAATTTGAATTTTTGTTGATTTTACAACTAAACACAATCTGAAATCGTGTATTCTTGTGCAATTTGTAAATCCTAACCTTGTACAATATCTACTGCAAACTGATATTCAGAAAAGAATAGAAAATATACAATGGCAAATACAAACATTACACAAAGATTTTTCACCTGGAAACCCAAACTGGGAAAACCAGCATATATTATATTCATACATTGTGTTACATTGTTTACAATACAATATACATATAGGAGCCAACAGCATCCAAAACCCTAACCCAATGACCTGGATTAGTCCAAAACCCTAATTCCTTAACCGAAAATAGAAAACCATCGGCAAAAACCATGTGCCGAAAAACCACCTAATATCACGTGGTCCCAAAAATATGTCGTCCCGAAAAAAAAAATTCGGGGGTGCTGCCCCCGAACCCCTGCGCGAGGGGTTCCGCCCCCCTGCACCCCCCCTCTAACCCCCCTGCATGCCCGGTGTAGACGCTCAAACACTACTACTCGTGCAAAGAATATAACACACACCCAACACAATTTCAGGTGCACACGAATTTCAAAGGAGCTTGGATCGACTGTGTCATATTTGAGCATGCTTTTTTTACATAGTTTTGGATTAGGTTGTTAGTCTTAGATAGAAATAGGAATTTGGGAGTTTTTTCCCATAATTTTTGCAACAGTTTTGATAATTTCCACAAGGAATGTTTTCATCCTGTGGCCTTTATATATCTATTATTTTTGTAAACAAACCATCGCTACTTGGGAGTAGAGACTATGGATTGATGATGATTCAGACTGGAATGAAAGTGGATGTTTGTACGGCTTTAGCTTCAATATATCATACTTTTATTTCAAGTTTTGTTCATTTCAATTTGTAATCAAATTATTGACTACTTTAGATATCATAATTTGTTACAGGTTGAAGTGATGCGATTTAAATAGTGTCCATATTTGATGTCTCTCATTTTACATACAACAATTATCTTGTTTTAATTTAATGAACAGAAGGTTAATCTTCTTTGTTAAATGAGCAGTTATATACAAATCTTTGCAGTGAGATTTATCTTAATGTGATTATTTGTAAACTATAAAATTGTTGTTGCTACATCCTTTACCTGTTCTTTCATTAGCATTCAAAAGCATTGTTTCTTTGTGTTTACGCAAAGTATTGGAAAATCTGGTGCGGGTTGGCCTCATCGAACAGTGAACACAGATGCCTATGTACAAGACAAATAGGAGATGATAATTTCAGGTCAGTTTGCTATTTTATTTTAACAGTTTAATTAATATAAGAATTCTTTGTAGTTTAGATAGATATATAATACAGATTATTATTTTTATTGCTTAGTTAGATAGCTGTCATTTCTTTTCCTGTTTATGAAAGTTATAGAAAATAAAAAATATTGAACAATAGCTTTGTTGTCAATTCATACATGATTTTCGCAGGTTTTTGATTAAAAATTTGCAACTTGTGAATACTGTACATACAATAGAAATATTAATATATCTATGCACTGTATATTTAATAAGTAGAACTATTATTCTTTTAACCAGTAAAATTGTAAATATATGTTAGACTTGTATATAGGTTGCAGTAGCTGTTTTTCACTTAGATTAGTTTCTTTAGCTTAGTTTTTCTTTCACTTTCCTAGGACTTAGATCGGCTAACTGAGCCGCTAAACCCATCAGAGTGGATTAATCCAAACGGCTTGGGTTATTTAGACAACCCCGGACCAGATTTACTCCTCCAGTTGACGAGCGGTCAATTTCGCCTGTCAACAAATGGCGCTAGAAGGAGGGCCTGAAAATTATTAATGGCACAAGGCGGTCGTAAGACTCCTACACCACCCAACCACTCACCTATAGTGACAAGAATTCATTCAAACAACAACATCATCCCTCAAACAGAAACCACATCAAATGATGATCTACGGATCACAGTTGAACCAGTAACCCCAAATCCTACAGGTGGTGACGTACAAGAGATTGTCCGCCAATCTCTCATAAGAACACATAGTGCCTTCTCCCGTTTAAGGAAACCAAATCGACCTTTGGAACAACCATTAGATTTCTCTAATATCAGAGAACAACTTGGAGGCACTAATCTCACTTTAAACCCCACAGATCCAATCCTCACTCCTGCAGTAGGAGGATCTAGAATACCACCCTCACCACCTCCATCATCCCCTTCTTCTTCTAGAGAAGAATCCTCTGACGAAGGACGTTCTTCATCCCAGCCTTCGACACCGCCCACACCAATGGCCAACCAGAAAAATCCTGCCAGACCCTGGCTTGACCAAGATGTAGTAGCCGTACCTGGGCCTCAACATCCCTTGCCCAAACATCCGGAGAAGTGGCTCCCCAAGTTCGACCCGAACTCTAAACAGATCGTTGAAGATCACATCAAAAAGTTTATGTTATCCATTAGACTCCGTAATGTCGAGCACGAAGATGTAGTCTGTATATTGTTCCCCTATACTTTCGAGGGCAATGCCTCTACCTGGTACTTTGCCCAGTAGCCCCATACCATTGTGTCATGGGAGAAGTTTGAATCCTGCTTTCTTGAGAAGTTTGGAGATGATAAGTCCCCAGAAGTTCTAGTCATGGAGCTTTCTAGTTTAAGAATGAACCCTAAAGAGAAAATCAAAGACTTTAACCAAAGATTATTAACACTAAAGAACCAAATCCCTACGGATTTGATGCCTACTGAGAATCTTATCATAGCATATTATACGAAAGCCTTACATCAAAGTATAGCGATTTGGATAAAGAGATCCAAGAAAGCCACGTTGTTAGAGGCCTTCGAAGAGGCCAGTCAGATTGAGAAAGACATCCTCAGCTTAAAAGACACTACTAGCAATGAAATAGAGACTAGTTCATCTTCCAAAAAGAAAATCGAAATCCTCCCTAGACCTGCCCAAAATAAAACACAACCTGAAAGCTCAGATTTAGAAAACTTAACAAAAGTCGTTCAAAAACTGTCAAATCAAGTTATAGATTTGAAAAGGACAGTTGAAGAAGCTTATTCGAGCAAAGGGCCTTACAAACCCCCATTTAGGAAGCATTTTCCCACCAACCGACCTAATTCAAATACCGAAGGCTTAAATCTAGAAAGCCTGCAGTTCGCCATTCAAACGATTCTAGAAGCCCAGGATAACTTGATGCCTCCTGAGATCCTTGAGGAAGTAGTTGAACAAGAGACATTTGAAGAAGACAAATCTTCTCCAAACATCTTTGGACACTTCTCGGATAGCATTTTTCAAGCTAATTTTGAGACAGTACATCCCTACAATACAAGGAGTAAGACAACAAACAATCCTTCTTCTGAAAACACCATGACTTTGCCCCCAAAACAGTCTAAACTAGCTGAGACTAAACAGAATTATGCGAACCCGAACATAGATTATGATTTAGTTGAAGATCTAAAAAAGTTAAGGTCTAACATTTCTGTTTATGAATTATTGAAATTTTCGTTTTTGCTACAAAAAATGTTACAGAATATCGCAGAGAATAGCAAAAACGGTAATCCAAGTAGTAACAAAGTTTTTCAGAATAACCCAAAAGTTCCTCAGAAGACCTCTGCTAAGAATAATTCTGATCCTCACGAGAAAAAGGACCTTCATGTAAATAATGTAACAAATGTAGATAAATTAGCTTTAGAGGCTGCGAGTAAAAGCCACAAGCTTCCACCCTTAGTACTCATAGAAATGTACCTCCATTTTTGTTAACTTTTGAAATCTTTAATAGGAATGTGCACAATTGTATGGTAGACTCAGGAGCGTCATCCAATGTAATTCCATGGTCTATGTGTTAGAAGATTAATGTTGAAGTTGAACCATCCACCTTAAAGATCATCCAACTTGATCGAACTAGTGTTAAGGTTATAGGAGAATTAAGGAATGTGCTTATAAGATTATCGTCTAACCCCAAAGTTCATCAAGTGATTGATATTATTGTTGTGGATATTCCAGAAGTTTATGGTTTGTTTTTAAGCAAAGACTGGTCAGAGAAACTACACAACTAATTCACGACAGATTGGTCTCACTTGCGGCTGCTCGAGAACGGGAAGCCCAACAAAATCAAGGTAAATCGTGAACATTACCTAAAGTTCACAGTGACAGATTTAAATAATCTCAATGAACCATTTACATCTTCTGCCGATTCACCCAAAATACAAGGGATGGATACCTTTTTTGGCAATTTCATGGTCGAGACTTCCGCTATCACTAACCCGGAATAGCAGTTCGAGATTGCGGCATATATGCAGCCAGCAATTTCTACCTAATGGTCTCATGCACCAGACAAAAATCAAATATGGTCTCTTTACTTTGATGGGTCAAAGTCCAAGGAAGGAGCTGGTGCGGGCTACGTTATTATTGATCCCGCAGGTAACAAAACCATGATTGCATGTAGGTTAGAGTTTGAATGTACAAACAACACAGCAGAATATGAGGCTTTATTGCAAGGCCTCAGGAAAGCATTAGATATGAACATTGAAAATTTCACTGTCTTTGGCGATTCGAAAATCGTGGTTAGACAGGTAAGAGATTATATCCACTGTTTATCACCACATCTTAAAAGCTACCAATCTGAGGTATGGAATTTGATGAATAAGTTTTATGCTTTTAACATAAATTCTATTCCTAGATTGAATAATTGAGAAGCCGATTTATTAGCTAACGTAGCTTCGAAACTCTTTCCTGCAGAAGGCTTGTCCCCGAATGCATTCTCCGTCGAACTGTTGTTCAGGCCATCCATTCCCGACAACATCACGAATTGGAGTCTTTGACGATGATCAACAAATTATTAGTTTCCTGCATATGGAAGAAACTTTCCAAGGCGCAATAATCGACGAATGCACTCATGACGAGAATCTTCGCAATTTCACAGTAATACCAGATCCAAGATCTCCTGAATCTTCATCGGACATGGTAAATTCTATCCCTAAATTTGTAGTTAGATTAGAAAAATTTTATGATCTTCAAGACAAATTCAAAAAATCGGTCAACTGTAAAACAAATAGTTCCTCTTTATCGTATGAAAAAGTAAACTTGGGAACTAATGATAATCCACAATGCATTAATTTAGGGGTGGGGTGTTCTGAACAAGAGAAATACACGTTTATTAAATTGTTTAAGGAATTCAAAGATGTTTTTGCATGGACGTATGACGACCTAAAATCCTTTTATCCTAACATCATACAACACGTCATTCCTATGAAACCCCAAACCTTTCCATTTCAAAAAAAGTTAAGAAAAATGCACCCTAAACTCGAATCGATCTTCAAAAAAGAATTAAATAAACTCTTGAATGCTAAGGTAATTTTCCCAGTTAGGCACACGTAATGGGTCTCTAATCTGGTCCCTGTCTGGAAGAAGAGTGGTGAAATCTGACTACGCATCGATTTTCGAAACCTTAATTGAGTGTCTGATAAAGACAACTACCCTGTCCCACCCATGGAACAGATCCTTCAACAGGTATCTGGTTCTGAAAGATTATCCTTATTGGATGGTTTTTCAGGGTATAACCAAGTTCTGATGTCTCCTCCAGACCAACGTAAAACTACCTTCCACACTCCATGGGGCACCTACGCTTATAGGAAAAAGCCCTTTGGACTCATTAATGTTGGTGCCACTTTCCAGAGAGTGATGGACATCGCTTTTCGAGGCTTAATCAATCAATCTGTCGTAGTTTACCTAGATGATGTTACTATATTCTCGAAAAACAAAGCTGATCATCCAGCTCATTTGAGATTCGTTCTACAACGATGTCATAAGTACGACATTTCCTTGAATCCTAAAAAATCTATCTTCGCAGTAGAACAAGGTAAGATCTTAAGATTTATTGTATCAAGCAAAGGGATGATTATCGACCCTGAAGGGACTCAAGTCATTTCGAAACTCCCCCCTCCCTCGTCAAAAAATTCTATGCAGTCTTTCTTAGGCCAGATAAACTTTGTCAGGAGATTCGTCCCTAGTTTCTCAGAAATGTGAGACCTTTACAGAAGTTAATAAAAAAGGACACACAATATCATTGGGGACCCTTAGAAAACCAATATTTTAATTCAATAAAAAAGGCCATAATAGACTCTCCTTCTCTCATGAGCCTCGACTTTTCGCAAGACTTCACACTCTACACATTTGCTTATGACCGCTCCTACGCTGATGTCCTAACTCAAAAGAACGTTGAAAACAATGAAGTCCCAATTGCCTTTATGAGATATACTTTCAAAGGCATGGAACTTAATTAACCAGTGGTATATCAGCAAGCCTATACTGTTTTTAAGGCAGTAAAGCACTTCCGATCTTATCTTTTGAAATCTAGGACGAAAATTATTGTCCCTTACCTGGCCGTCAGAAATCTGTTAGTGCAAAAAGAACTAGGTGAAAAGAGGGTGAACTGGGTCACCTCCTTACAAGAGTATGACATAGAAATCACCCCAGCACAAATAGTGAGAGGCCAAAGGCTATGCAAGTTAGTCGTTGACTTAACGGCAGGACAGCAAGAAGAAAACGATGTGTCAAGCCCAGGACAACACAACCAAAATTCAATCTGCTGTGCAGAAAACTCTATCAGTCCCTGGTATGACGATATAAAATTCTGTCTTGAACATGGGTCAGACCCCCGTCACCTGGATCCCACTAAAGAAAGAGCACTAAGATTAAAATCTGCCTCCTTTCAGTTGATTGATGGTATTCTGTTTCGTCAAAATTTTGATGGAGTACTAATGTGTTGTTTTAAGAAAGATGAAGCATAGAATGTCTTATTAGAATTGCACGTAGGAGAAGCTGGTGGGCATTTTGGTGGGGATACCACTGCCCATAAAGTATTAAGAGCAGGTTATTACTGGCCTACACTTTTTATAGATGCTCATGCCTTGTGTCGCAAGTGTATTATTTGTCAAAAAACATCCGGGCGGATACAGAAACCAACCTTCCCTTTGCAGCCTATTTCAATAGACTCCCCTTTTCAGCAGTGGGGTCTTGATATTATAGATCCAATCAATCCGCCATCCTCACAGCAGCATAAGTTTATCATAACAGCCACATATTACTTCACTAGGTGGTCTGAAGCTACCCCATTAAAAGTTGTAAATACCAGTCAAGTAATTGCCTTTTTAAATTTGAATATTATTACTCATTTTGGTATCCTTGACTGTTTAGTATTCGATAACGCTTCCTATTTTTCGTCTCTTGAGATGAGTGAGTTTGCTCTAGAAAAAGGAATTAAATTAAAATATTATGCCGGCTATTACCCTCAAGGCAATGGATTGGCAGAATCAACTAATAAGAATCTGATTAAAATCATCAAGAGAACGGTATCTGAAAATCACAAAAATTGGCATAATGCACTGTTAAACGCAATCTGGGTTGATAGAGTAACTCCGAAAATTGTTGTGGGTAACTCTCCCTTCTTTCTCGTCTATGGCATAGAAGCAATTCTGCCACCACATATTCTTCTTCCCTCACTGCAGCTATCACAGAAAATATAGGAAGAGAACTGCCCCCCTTTGGAGAATCGAATTAACGCATTATTAAAACTAGAGGAAGTGAGGGCTCAAGCAAAACGAAAGTTGGATTAGCATCAACTAGTGGTTAAAAGCTGGTTTGATTCCAACTCTGCCTCTGAAAGAAACTTTGAAGTAGGTGACCTTGTTCTAAAAGGGGACAAACCACATGAGGGAAAGGAAGAGCATACGAAGTTTCAAAACTTATGTCTAGGACCGTTTTTGATTGTTGAGAAACTAGGTCCCAACTCTTTCAGATTACGGATTCTAGAGGGACAGCCAGACACCTATCCGGTGAATGGCCAAGATCTAAAGAGGTATTTATCTTGATGACAACCCTGTGTACACTGTGTAAATATTTTTCCTTTGTTTGCTTTTCATTTTCTTTTGCTGTTGTGGTTTTGATTTCTCCCTTACGCTTATCAGTTTTTACTTTTGAAATGCATATACCTGCATCATTAACTGTTCAGATTAAGAGAACAGAATTTTTTTTCCTCTGAAATGACTGCTGAAAGATTGTCTAAACATCAATTATGACATGCTTCTGAAATTTACAGCCATGTTAAAGAAGGCCTGTTGTTTGAAAAGAGTTTATTGATTTCAATTTGTAATTGAAGCCTGTCATGATCATCCATTTTCTTCTTACGTTGTCCTCTTAAGGGAACAACTCAAAAGATGTCTCTCTGCCTCTAAAGGTCGGTTTATTAACAAACTATCTCTAGATATTAATGAAGGGTAATTTAAATTTTTTTTCTCAAGGTCTGTAATTTATTAAAATATGTCCAAAATATCATAATTTTTAGCGTCACCCCGCTCAATTATATATCTTTAAAAACCAAATAAATCATTAAAAGAGCTGTGGGAAGTGCTTGTAAACCCACCGAGATACTGAACAGGTCTGTTGGCAGTAGGTAAATGCATGCATGACACCAAGATAACTTCTTCGGGGTATTGAACAGGCCCGCTGGCAGCGAAGAAATGTCGGGTATATGAAAATTCTCAGATTTGTAATCTTTTGACCTTAAATGTCCTTCATTCTGATCTGGAACTTCCTGGAAGGATACAGATATCAGAGTGGGTTAAATGGAAACCCTGTCGAGGCTAGGGACGCCTGCTAGTAGTAGTGGCTCTATCAACAGTATTGGAGATTTTATCCTTAATATAATGACTCTCTTTTATTAAGACTGTTATCAGTTTTCATCTTTTAAAATAACCAGTTGGAATTTTTATGATTGATGACGATGTTTAAACAATTTTCTGGTTGTTTTTGAGTTAGAATTTTTCTCATTATCCTAATCTGGATTTGTTCGTTTGGTAGAGATAACTGCTTCTACCAGTGTGTCGTCATTGTTGGCAGCCATTGTCATTCCTATCTTTTCCTTACAAGCTGCCTACACAAGGGTTTTAAACCCTCAATACTCGTCGCAATTTAAAAAAAAAAAAGACAACACTATTATCTTTCGCTTTCGCATACCTGCTTTTCGTTTTCATTTTCACGACTGCAAGCATGAAAACCTACAGTTGGGATTTATGTTGATTGCATTAGAATGATCTTTTGGATTGCTATGAACCTATTTGTTTATATGGTCATAACTCTTTTACCTCCAACCTACCACTGGTCATACATTTATCAAAACACCAAACCAACACTCACTTTGCATTTGACTACTGTTGATATGGTTTCGATTTATAAATTCATTGATGCAATGGTTATTTGATATTTTGGTGTCTTTGATCAAATCGTTGATGCAATGGTTATTTGATATTTTGGTGTCTTTGATCAAATCGTTGATGCAATGGTTTTATTGAACACATTAATTTTGGGTCAAATCGTTGGTGCAATGTTCGACATATTGGTTTCTTTTAAATCATGCAAATGCCATTGTTTATTTAACATTCGGATCGATTTTTGGTTATGAATACCATGGTTTTCAATGGTTATGTGATAACTCATTTGATTGAAATCTTTTTGGGATATGCATTGTTATGATTTGAATAGGCGTCGTTGGTTGTACAAACCCAACATGATATTGTTGCATAGTCTCAATTTACTCCACCACCCTCGCACGCATAAGCATTAACGCTCTGTCGTGCATCTCGGGCTGCCTTTGTTTGTTTTGGGAAACCTATGGGAATTTTTTTTTTTGTCTACCCTATCAAACCCCCTCGCCGGTTACCCTGTTGATCTTGTGCTATTTGCTATGGCCCCTGTAGTGCGAATCGAACCCAACGACATCCAAACTTTTTTGTTATTTGATAATGCCCGAGAGGACCTAGAGAGGAATGGTTGGTTGGTTTTTATTGAGAAGTTCAAGGGTTTCGATCTCGCAGTCGCTCAACAATTTTCACTTATATTCAATGGATGCAGGGACAAAGTTGGTGACATCCAACTCGAATTGAACGAGGATTTCCTCAACTCAGCCACTGGTCTACCAGCCGAAGGGAAAAATGGTTTAAAAATTCGAAGGTTGATGAAGTACCATGGCTACTCCTGTTTACCTCAAGGAAAATCAATAGTTGTGACAAAGGTATGCCAGTTACAGCTCTTAAGTCTAGGTGGCATGATTTGTTGGCCATTATCAAGCAATTCATTACATGCGAGGGTAGATATGGTTTAGTTTTCCTATACCACCTACGACTGCTCATGAGTTTCATAGATTTTCCTTTAAATATGCCACATTTCCTCCTTTGGGGTTTGTATAAAATGGCTAAACATTTCAAGAGGGAGAAATATGACTCCAGCCTCTTCCACCACTGTTTAATTAAAATTATTATAGTCCATCATTTGAGGTTGAGTGGTGACTATTGGGAAGATTTCTTGTTGAGGAATGGCTTTTCCAGTCCTGAAATTGGACAATTTGAAAAAACCATGGTCACAGAAACCCTTGTCAGCCCTGTCGTGCCCCCTCCTACACTCTTACACTCTGTTGAACCCTCGACCTACCCGAACGATAACCTACCCGACACCCTACTTGACTCATGTCTAAAAGACAGTGCTAAGCTTGTTAAGAGGTCTGTTAAAAAAAGGGTAAGGGTAACAATGATGTCAATTGAAAGGGTAAGAAGGTCACACACTGGGTATCAAGGTGTGCTCACAATAAACATAAACAAAACACATATCAGAAACCAATTCTGTTGAGTGAAGATTCCGATTCCGAAATCGAGCGGTTTTTAACTGAGGAGTATCCATACTCAAATGGCCTTTGTTCATTCAATCCCTATGACTATGTGACGAACCTCCCACCGTGCCTTAGAGATGACCCCAACTTCCCTGGGATCAAATTTGACAGTGGAACTACTGGTAAATTAAGAGATTCTTCACCTATAATAACACGGCCTGATCAACCACAGTGCAATGAATGCAAGTCGTGGCTCGACCGATATTATTCAGATGTCCCTTTGCTCCAATCCCGAATCAATTCCTTGGAGGACCAATTACATGTGCTAACCAAAAAAATGACAGGCTTCTAGCTAATGATAAAAGGCAGAAGACTACAGGCTCTGTTGTTTTCAAAAATGTAGAGGCGGCCACTGCCATTGTTAATTCAAAAATAGCTTAATCGAATTGAATCCCTGAAACCAAGGTATGGTATTTCAACAATGATTTTAAAGTGATTTCATTTGCTTTGAATTAGCATAAAGGATTTGTTTTCTCAATCGCATCTATTTCTATTATGATTGAATTGATACAATACGATTCTGTTTGTAAATAATAACTAGCTACAGAATCGTGAGATTCTGTAGCTAGTCATAGAAATTTGAATTTTTGTTGATTTTACAACTAAACACAATCTGAAATCGTGTATTCTTGTGCAATTTCAGGTACACACGAATTTTAAAGGATCTTGGATCGACTGTGTCATATTTGAACATGTTTTTTTTACATAGTTTTGGATTAGGCTATTAGTCTTAGATAGAAATAGGAATTTGGGAGATTGTTCCCATAATTTTTGCAACAATTTTGATAATTTCCACAAGGAATGTTTTCATCCTGTGGCCTTTATATATCTAATATATTTGTAAACAAACCATCGCTACTTGGGAGTAGATACTATGGATTGATGATGATTTAGACTGGAATGAAAGTGGATGTTTGTACGGCTTTAGCTTCAATATATCATACTTTTATTTCAAGTTTTGTTCATTTCAATTTGTAATCAAATTATTGACTACTTTAGATATCATAATTTTTTACAGGTTGATGTGATGTGATTTGAATAGTGTCCATATTTGATGTCTCTCATTTTACATACATCAATTATCCTGTTTTAATTTAATGAACAGAAGGTTAATCTTCTTTGTTAAATGAGCAGTTATATACAAATCTTTGCAGTGAGATTTATCTCAATGTGATTATTTGTAAACTATAAAATTGTTGTTGCTACATCCTTTACCTGTTCTGTCATTAGCATTCAAAAGCGTTGTTGCTTTGTGTTTATGTGAAGTATTGGAAAATTTGGTGCGGGTTGGCCTCATCGAACATTGAACGCAGATGCCTATGTACAGGACAAATAGGAGATGATAATTTCAGGTCAGTTTGCTATTTTATTTTAATAGTTTAATTAATATAAGAATTCTCTGTAGTTTAGATAGATATATAATACAGATTGTTATTTTTATTGCTTAGTTAGATAGTTGTCATTTCTTTTCCTGTTTATGAAAGTTAGAAAAAATAAAAAATACTGAACAATAGCTTTGCTGTCAAATCATACATGATTTTCACAGGTTTTTGATTAAAAATTTGCAAATTGTGAATACAGTACATATAATAGAAATATTAATATATCTATGCACTATATATTTAATAAGTAGAACTATTATTCTGTTAACCAGTAAAACTGTAAATATATGTTAGACTTGTATATAGGTTGCAGTAGTTGTTTTTCACTTAGATTAGTTTCTTTAGCTTAGTTTTTCTTTCACTTTCCTAGGACTTAGATCAGCTAACGGAGCTGCTAAACCCATTGGAGTGGATTAATCCCAACAGCTTGGGTTATTTATACAACCCCGGACCGGATTCACTCCTCTAGTTGACGAGCGGTCAATTTCGCCCGTCAACAGGGTGGTATGGAGAAGATTTACAATGTTTAATCCCATATTTCTTTGTTATCTCTTTCATCATCTTGGAAGTGATTTGAGTTCCTTGGTCGGTAACAATTTCATGAGGGACACCAAAGCGGGTAAAGATGTCTTCATAGATGAATTCAACAACAGACTTCTTTGTGGCCCTAAATAGGGCTTTTGCCTCTACCCATTTGGTGACATAGTCCGTACAAACCAAGATATAATTCTTCCTACGGGACATGGGTAAAATTGGTCCTACAAAGTCGAGGGCCCATTTTTCGAAGGGTTCTATCATAACTTGGGCCTATAAAGGAATTTCGTCAGCTGATGTAGGTCTACCTATCCTTTGGCAACTATCACAACTTCTCACATACTTGGTAGCATCTTTGAAAGTGCTAGGCCAATATTAACCTGAATGTACCACCTTATATGTTGTACGTTTGTTACAGAAATGGGCACCATGACAACTTCGTAGTATATCAGGTACCTCATCCTCTTGGACACATCTATGAATAATCAAATCAAGACCTGTGCAAAAAATATCATGACCAACCCAAGAGTAATTAGCACTTTGTGTAATAATTTTCTACTTTTCATGAGGTGACAAATGAGACGGTAACTTCCTAGTGGCCAGATAGTTTTCCATATCCGCAAACCATAGGGTATTGACAAAAAGGGAAAAGAGATGCTCATCTGGGAAACTACCATCTATAAGGATATCATCATCCTCATTCTTTATGCGGGAAAGAAAGTCAGCTACTACATTATCCTTTCCAGGTCGGTCAAGCACAACGATATTAAATTCTTGCAATAACAAAGGCCACCTAGTCACTCAGCCATTAGTTATAGGTTTGTTCATGAGAAACCTAATGGAAGAATGATCGGTGTGTACAAATACTTGATGACCTATAATGTAATGACGAAACTTGTTAATAGCATGAACAATTGACAAGAACTCTTTCTTGATGACTGTGTAGTTTAACTCAGTAGGGGACAAGTTCTTGCTTACAAAATAAATGGCATAGGAATGTTGGTCTTCTTTCTTCCCTAATACCCCCCCTATTGCGGTGTCAGAGGCATTAATGGATATATGAAATGGGAGAGTCCAATTGGGCCCTCTAAGAATTGGTTCCACAGACAACTTGGCTTTTACGGTTTCAAAGGAAGTTTGACAATGCTCAGTCCAAACAAAATGAACATCTTTTATCAATAATCCAAACATAGGTGCGACAATCTTTGTAAAATTTTCAATAAACCATCGGTAATATCTGGCATGTCCAAGAAATATTCTCACCTCTTTCCGAGTCTTGGGAGGTGGAATTCTAATAATGACCTCAATCTTTGCAAGATCGACTTTTATTCCTTTAGATGAAACATGATGTCCTAGAACCACTCCTTCAGTTAACAACATTTTTCATTTTTCATGACTTAGAGATAGGTTCATTTCATGGCATCTGATGATGACTTTTTCTAAGTTGTCAAAGGCTTCCTGGTAATTTTTTCCATAGATTGTGAAGTCATCCATATAGACCTACACACAATCATGAATAAGATCGGCAAATATCCCTAATAATGCTCATTGAAAAATGGCATGGGAATTACACAATCCAAATGGTAAGACCCTATAGGCATAGGTGCCCCAAGCACAGGTAAAGGTGGTCTTGTCCTGGTCCTCGGGTTCTATAAGAATCTAGTTGTACCCACTGTACCCATCTAGAAAGGAGAAATACTTCTTTCCAGACAAGGTATCTAGAACTTGGTCAATGAAAGGAAGAGGAAAGTAGTCTTTTAGAGTGGCCTTGTTGAGTTCCCAAAAATCAACACAAATTCTCCATTTCCCAATCACTTTCTTTGGAACTACTACAAGTGGGGATACCCACTTACTGTCGAAGATGGGATAGATAAATCTAACATTTAACAACTTTTGTATTTCCTCCTTGACTATGTCTTTGAGTGTTGGGTTCATCCTTCTCTGGGGTTGCCTAACAGGTGTTACTTCCCCCTGGGTGTATATATGATGGATGCATGTGTCAGGGTGTATACCCTTCATGTCAATGTATTCCTAGGGAAATGCTCCTGATTGTTCTTTAAGGATATCTACTAACTGTTTCTATTGGTCTGTATCTAGCCCAAAGTTTATATGTAAAAAATTCCTTGTACTAATCTCATAGGGCATAGTATAAGACATGGCAGACTCATCGATTTCGAAAATAAAAGATGTCGAAGAAAAAATAGATGGATCTAATTGTTCTTGAAATTCTTCCCCAAAAATGTGCGCAAATAGGGGAAAAGACTGTGGAAACTCCACACATGTAATAGCAGAAATGAATTGGTTTAGCACATTTTCTGGTGTATGCTCCTGAAGTGTCCTTGTATGGTCACTAGGCAATACGAGTTCTTCCTAGTCTTTGTTCTAGTATGGGCATTCAAGCCACCATAGATTTTCCATAATAGGTTGAGCTGGAGGGTAAATGGTGAGGTTCTGGATAGAGAGACCATTTGAGATGGTCATTTCTCCTTCTCTACAGCCAATAAATGCATTGACTGTGGCTAGCCAAGGTCCTCCCAAAATAACGTGATGGCCTCGAGTAGGATCCTTTGAATGAATGACAAGAAAATCTACTGGGTACTCCCATGAGGCTAAAGTAACCATGACATCATCTAAAATCCCTTCAGGTATTACCCTAGTCTTATCTGCTAATTCCAAAATGGTTGGGGTAGGCCGAAGAAGAGGTTGTAACTGTAATTATTCCAAGGTAGTAGCGGTCATAACATTAATGGTTGCCCCTAGGTCTATGAGAGTGTTTCCGATGGAGACCTCCTTAATGGTTATGGTCACTACGGGGTTTCCTATATTCCCATACTTTGCTAGCTTTGGCTGCTCTGATATGTACTCAAAGAGTCCTCCTACCAAATGTATTGTAGGGGAGTCCTTTTGCTTCCTACCTGGCTTCTTAATACACAATTACTTGACTACTTTTCTATAGATTGGAATGTCTTTAATGGCTTGAAGCAGAGGAATCTTGACACAAATATTTTTCAATTCATTCAAAATGTCAAATTTCGGTCGGGTGGTAGGTTTCTCAATTACCAATCGGTCTGGATAAGGATGGACCTTTGTAATTTGTGAAGGTTCATTTTGGGGAAGCTTGGGTTCTTGATTCTTCTGAATAATAACATCTTCCCAGCTAGTGTCATCCGTGGGTTGTTGGGTGGTTTCTTCTTCTTCTTCTTCCCGGATGACTACTGAAGGTCTCTTCCTATATATAACTTTTCCTGAACTTAGTTGAATTTCTTGTAATGGAACAGGAGTAATGACATATGTCAGGAAGGCCTGCATCTCAACATTGTTAAGAGGTTGAGGGGGCTTATTATTGGGATTCAACACTGGCTGTGCCAGTAATAGTGTCAGTTTTGGGGAGCTTGCATTTTGAAATTGTAGTGGTTGTTGTTGTGGGATAGGAGGTAAAGGTGGTGGAACAAAACCTAGCAGAAGCTTCAGAGTGTTTGATGAGAACTGAGGATAAGGATGGTTGTACATAGGGATAGGTGGAGCTTGAGGGTTTCCTTGGTTTTGTCCTCCCCTCCATCCTTGAATCCAAGGATATTGGTACTGAGTAGACCAGTTTTTCCAACCTGGTGAGTTCCACTATTGTTGTTGATAATAGGGTGGAACTTGGGACTGTAGATCCGAGTATGTGGGTTGATTCCTAGGCTTCCATGGCCTCCTAGGTGCATAAGAAGACTCCCCAGGGTCTCCACTCCTATAGATGGATAATAAACTAGGCAATGATGGACATTTTTCAGTCACATGGTTTTCTGTATAGAATACAGAAGCCACAAAATAAATGTTATCTAGTGGGCACTCCCTTGAGGAATGTTTCCTCCTGCATCTTGGGCAATATATGTTCATTGCTGCATTTTCCTCCTCCTGTTTCTTTTTCAGTTTAAGGGTATCCAAATGGGAACCTATTGTTCTTACTATGCCAGTCTTGAAGTTTTCTAAAAGGTTCCCTATATTTGCTTTCGTGATACCACCTGAACTAACTGGCTTTAAGCTTCTATTGTAAGGGTCCCGAACATTCTTCCCTGTTTTGGCTCTACTCCTTGAGTAATTTTTACACATTTCACATATTTCAGCAAATGGTTTATGAGAGATGTCATCTGATGCTATCAGGTTAAGCATCTCTAAATATTCTTCTAAAATTCCCTTAAGGAAAAGATCCCTAACCGCATCCTCTGGGAGGTCATGGTATTTTGACTTCTGGGAGATATAACCAAATCTTTCCATATAGTCTTCAAGGGTCTTGTCTTCTAACTGTTGGACTTTAAAGATGTCATTACAAGACTCTCTGGTCTTGCAGTAGTCTTGGTATCTCTTAAGAAAGATGTATTTCATGGATTCCCAAGACCTAATATTGGATTCTCCCAACCCCATGAACCATCTTAATGCAAAATCTTTGAGGGTGGCAGGAAAGAGTTTTAATTTCTGGGCATCTTGCACATAGTTGTAGCTCCTGCACAAGATGCCAAATTCAAATAGGAAGGTGTTTGGATCTTCATATTTTTACCATAAAAGGTAGGCAGTGATGAGAGAGGAATATTCTTCATGTTGACATTTGGAGTGGTGTCTAAAATCAGAAATATCAAGGTAGTTTCGGTTTGGTTCCCAGTTTCTTCTTCCTCCCTGTGTCTTACATTGTTATGGTCCTCCTGATCACCCATATTGGCTTGGTTTCCAAAAAGAGAGTACCTAAGTGGTTTTTATCTTTGAAGAGAACAAAGTTTCTCTTTGATGAAAAGGTCTTCCTACTGATTGGATGTTTGGGACTCTACTCGAGTTGGTTGAGATTATCGGTGCCAAATTTTTTGTGTCAATTTGAGAGATAATCACATTGGTTGAACTACCAAACAAAATATTCACCTATTCAGGGTCTATGATATCTTCAAAGTTAGGATTCCCTGGTGGTGGTGTAAAAGCAAAGGTTGTATTTTTTGGCTCTGTGGAAGACTCGAGTGGTCTTGCCTCCTGTCCTAGTATGATTGATGCTTTAATTTCTTGTTATATAGTGCTCCCTATTTTAGTCCCTTCAAAGACTATTTTAGCTCTTTGGGTTGAGCTACCTCCTATTTTTCGGTATCGGTTTGTGGATTTTATAAGAGGAATTTTCCTTCCCCCAAAGAGATCAGAAGTAGCCTTGGTTGAAAGGTCTGATTTTGATTTAATGTATCTACCTTATGGGTCTCTAATCCTATTCATGAAAGAAAGCAAAGACAAAAATAAAAAACTACCATTTGATTCCTAGGTTTATCCATGAAATAAAACAAAAAGAAAAACTACTATTGGGTTCGGGGGAACCTGCTATAGTAGATGCGCAGGTTCTTGCCTTTCTTCCTAAAGTTCCTCTACCACCAAACTAATGATAAGGTCTAAGGATGATCTAATTCCTAATTACTTCTTACCTTAAGACAACTCCTCGGCAATGGCGCCAAAATTTTAGGTGATTTATATGTACTAAAAAATACACTAAACTACCCTCAATTAAATTGTCAACCCAGGGTAAGTAAACTTAGAGTTGTAGCAAAATATATGCCAAAGGTAAAAGGTTGGTAGGGGTATAGTCTAACTAAGGAAAGCAGATATCTAAGGCTAATCTACTCAATAAAACCTATCTAATGAGCAAACCCTACTAAGCAACTTGAAACTAGGTAATCTAAGTACTTTTGGGCCAAGGACTGATGGATAGTTCCTAAGAAAGAAAGTAAAACCCTATGTAAAGAAAAATAGTTTAACGATAAGCAAAAGCAAACTACTAAGCATAATAAGAAAATGACAAAAGAAAACTTCTTTAACTTTCCAACCTACATTCAATGAGCAACTACCCTATGAAAGAAAATAAATAAGCAAGTAAGAAAAAGCACCTATCTAACCTATTAAAGCAAAAGAGAAGTAAGCAAGGATAACTATCTATCCTACGAAAGCAAAGATAAGTAAGCAAAGACAACTATCTATCCTACTAAAACAAAGGGACAGGTAAGCAAAGACTTCTGATTGAACAAATATCTAGCCTAAGAGGCAAGTGAACTAAATGCCTAATGCAAAACTATTTCTAATGCATGAAAGAAAATCTAAATGCTCAATGCAATGCATGAAAGGAAATCTACTCTATTGAAAGCAAGAAAGACTACCAACTAAACTTATGAAAACAAGAAACTATCTCTTCTAATCTACGAAAGCAAGAAACTATCTTTAATCTATGAAACACTCAAATGTAATGTTGGTGGTTGTGTGAATGCCTTTGGTGGTGACGGATGATATCTCGATGACACTTGACAACAAAGGACAATTCTAATGGTATAAGCTCAATACTAATTTCAATGGCAAAATGAAAGGTGTGAAGTAAACAATCCAATGAAAACTTAGCCATGATAAAAGTGATGTTAAATACCCTGTATATTCATGTATAAACCATCAACAACATAATGAGACTTAATTTCATTTTAATCTATGAAAGGAAATTGCGTAAAGGAAAACTATGCTATGTCTATTCTAATCATTCAAGCTATGATGAATTAAAAACATAAATTGAACTATGATATCAAGAAGTAAATTGACAATTACATTAACCAATAATGAAGCAAATGAAATCTATCTAAAACTGAAGTAAGAAGACTAAGAATGGGAATTAAATCTATCCATCCATCAACATCCCTGTCAAAGAAAACCCAAATTAAAACTATGTTCTGTTCTAATTAAAAATCTATTCTAAACTTGACTGTAAAATTGTAAAAGAAAGCAAGATTTAACATTTAACTGCATATGAGGGTTAATAAAGAGAGAGAGACTTTTTAATTGCACACAGAATTAGTAAAGAGACTTGCAAGCCTGTTCCTAGTCTATCAAATCAACACATACTATCAGATATCATCATCTAACCTACAAAAGAGAAGTAAAACAGTGAACTACAAAAAACTAATTAATTAAATAAAAACATGTACCTACAGGAAATAAGAAAGAACAATTTATATTACGAAATGCGTAAATAAAAATAAGAACAATCACCAGACTGCTAGTGGCCCCCCCAGTAAGTCGTGGCTACCTTCTACAAGCACACTGCGAACTTCAATAGGCCAAATTCACCATGAAAGTGAAAAACGCAGTTCTGGCACTATTCTGGCAATGTGAAAAACAAAAAACAGAGTACAACAAGTTTATCTCCAATTTGATGGCTCTTCTATTTGCTTAACAATCAAATGACCATCCTGGTAGTATTTATAGGTTTACAAACCAAGTGGTCGACCATAGGAAGGTCGAACGACCTTGAAATTCGGAAAAATACAACAAATGCGGCCATAACTAACAAAACAGAGGAAGCCAATAATATCCCTATTTGTGCAACTAAAATCGAGTTGTCTTGAACTTAGTAGCTGGAGGGGGTGATGATAAACAAAACCCATGTGCTTGATTTGTCCATCACTGGCCGCCAATACCATAACCGCCAACTCGCCTTGCATTTTTGTGCAATACTAGGTGCTGGAACAAGTGTCGGATCGGGTACCGGAACGAGTGCTGGATCAAGTGACGTATCAAGAAACATGGTGTGTTTTTCCCTGTAACAGCAGAAAAACATGAATTAACTCTTGGAAGCATAAAAACATGATAAATTAAACGTGATTTAATCATAAAACACGAATTACACATACCTTATGCCAACTATACCATTTTATCATAAAATTCTTCAAAAAGCTCCTTTGAAAGATGAAAAACGCATATGTACATATGGAAAAAAGTGTATAATAACGTCATGAAAATGATCATATCTCGGGCCCAACAATATATGTGGCATAGTGTTGGGAAGTCCTTATATTTATGATAGAAAATCAGTCTTCTTTCGACATGATAACAAATACCACCTTACTAAGGGGGGAGTGGAATATATTGTTAGAATTCACGGCATGAGGGTAAATACCACACTTGTTAGTGTAGGACAAATGAAACAACTTATAAACACTAAAAAGAGATATGTATTGATGGTCTTCAGAGAGAAATATGTCAGGACATCCGACGCTTTCCAAGGGTGTGATCCATCTCATAAAAAAGAATTAATTGATATTGTTTCTAAGTATGATGATTTTTTTCAGGAACCATATGGATTACCTCCTAAGAGTGAAATCCAACATGAGATACATCTTCAGCAGGATTATCCTTTGCCTAATGTGGGCATGTACAAGATGTTAGTTTTGGAGATGACAGAGATCAAGAAGCATGTATAGGGCTTATTGGATAAAAGGGTCATCAGGCCCAGTTCATCTCCTTGTGGTTCTTTGATCATGATGGTGCCAAATAAGTATGGCACATGGAAAATGTGTTTTGATTACCGGGCCTTAAATAAAATCACAGTGAAAAATCGATACCCTCTTCCTCGTATAGATGATTTACTTGATCAATTGAAGAATGTTGTCTATTGCACTAAGTTGGATTTTTGTAGTGGATATCATCAAATCAGTGTCATAGAACAAGATGCATGGAAAACTGCCTTTAAAACCAAAAAATGATTGTTTGATTGGTTGGTTATGTCATTTGGTCTTTGTAATGCTTTGACAACTTTCATGTGTGTGATGAATGATGTATTCAGGACTTTCATAGATGACTTTGTGATTGTATATTTAGACAACATTCTTGTTTTTAGCGGGACATGGGATGAGAATGTGAGGCATGTAAAGAAAGTATTGGATACTTTGCAAAGAGAGAAGTTGTATGTAAAATTGTCTAAATGTTAATTTGTCAAGGTTGCACTTGTATACTTAGGTCATATTGTAGGAGGACAATTGAAAATTGACCCTTCCAAAATTGATGTAATTGTAAATTGGCCTGAGCCAAAAAGTGTAACCGAAGTTCGAAGATTCTTAGGTCCAGTCCAGTATTGGAGGAGATTCATTCCCAATTTATCCTTTATAGCAACTCCTCTGCATGCCTTAACCAGTGTGATGAACACTTTTCAATGGCAAGGAAAGAAAAAAATATATTTCGACACTTTGAAAGGGAAGATCAGTACCACACCAATATTATCCCTACCGAATCTTCAACATCCTTTTGAGATCAAGACAGATGCTAGCGGATATGCCATGGGTGCAGTACTAATGCAATATCGTAATCATATATGTTACCACTCTGAAACTTTTAACCAAGTTGTTGTTAACTATCCTACATATGATAAAGAGTTGTATGCATTAGTCCAGAGTGTAAAGAAATGGAAGCACTACTTGTTACATAAGGAAACCATTATACATACATATCATCAACCCTTATAGTATCTTCAAGCACAGACCAAATTGCAAGAATCTCAGCACTACAGGTGTATGGGTTTTCTACAATAGTTCCACTTGGTAATCAAGTATAAGAAGGGTACAAGTAACAAGGTAGTTGATATGCTTTCTATACTTCCTATTGATGCTTCTATTATTTTGAAGAATTCTTCTTTATCTCATGATGTCTATATAGAACAATATGCCATTGATGAATATTTTAAAGAAGTATTTACGAAGCTAACCCTTGGTGCACAGGTAGAGAACTATTTTCTGCAGGGAAAGTTACTTTACCATCTTGGAAAGCTATGTATTCCTAAGAGTGAATGAGTCCATCTAATACGAGAATCTCATACTTCTCTTGTGTCTGGGCATTTTGGGGTAGGAAAAAATATAGCTCATTTACAAATGTTTTGTTACTGGCCTCAAATGAAAGCAATTGTAACTAAATATGTGTTCTACTTGTAGGCCCACTAATATAAAAATGGGGCTATACTCACCACTTCCATGGATTTTGTAGGGGGTTTACCCATGGCCAAAGGGGTTCATGACTATTTGTATGTTGTAGTGGATAGGTTCAACAAAATGTGTATCTTGATGCCTTGTAAAAGGCAAATAACTACTGAGAAGACTGCTAATATCTTGTTTCATTATGTTTGGGTTCACTTTGGATTACCCACATCTATCATCTTGGATCGAGATACTTGATTCCTTGAAGACTTTTGGACTAGCTTGTGGAAGATGATGGACACCAAATTGAAGAGGAACACTGCTTTCCATCCACAGACTGACGGACAGACAAAGGTGGTAAAACGAATAGGGGAACTATTGCTTCGAGGCTACTGCAGCAAGTGTCCCAAGGTATGGGATGAAAAAATACCCTATGTGTAGAAACTAGCTTTACATTCATCCACATAGAGTTCACCTTTTGAGACATGTTTTGGGTGCCTACCAAAGTTTCCTTTGGACTTCATTTACGAGAGAGATACCGATGTAAATAAAGATCAAATAGAGGAAAGATCCTACAATTTCATCCAGAGGATTCATAAGATACACCATGCAGTCAGGGAACAATTGGAGAAGAGTCAAGCATAATATAAATCTCGACACAACAAGCACAGGGTTGATCATCAATTCTAGGTTGGAGACCGGGTATGGCTTCACATCAACAAGGAGAGGTTGAAGGGTGAAGGAAAGAAACTCAAGCCCATTCATTATGGACCCTTCACTATCTTAGAGAAAACTGGTACCAATGATTTTCGTCTGGATCTTCTGCCTTATATGAAGATTTACTTAGTTGTGAATGTTGAGAACTTGAAACTTTTTGAGCCTCCTATGATCATGGATCAAGATGAGGAAGTTTCAATTCCGTCAGTTGATGAATTTTCACCTAAGTACTTGGATGAGTTATAGGAAGACATCATCCTAGATATGAGTATGAGGACTTCAAGCAAGGGTGATGTTGATTATCTTCGAGTAGGCTTAAAGGGCACCCATCCAAGAAAATCAAAGTGGATTGAGAAGGACAAAGTGAGGGAACTCTTCCATCACTTACCAGTTGATTGATGAAATATTTTGGTGGTCCAAAAAGCTCTCAGTGGGAAGGAGTGATCCAAAAAGGATCCAGAGAAGGATAAGAATAACTCAGAACTCACAAAGGCAACTCAAAACACTCAATAATGGCTTCAACAGATAGAGAAAGGGGAAAAATTCAAATTTCCCAAAACTTATTGAAAACAACATGATCGCAAAGAGTGTGTCGCAATATTTCTAACAGCACAAACGACTCGTCAAATAGAGTTACGTTTTGAAATATATTTGCGGTTAAAGATGCGGTCAACCAGGACCAGTCAACAAGGGACACATCATCATCCGTACTTCTGATGTCAGCAGTTGACATGGAAGAGTAACATCATCATATGGATGATGACGTTAGCATGCCACATGGTAGCACCACAGGCTACTACGTGTCACCCACCAGTGGACTTTTTAGGGTTCCATATGGACCAATAGGAAAGTGCCACGTGGCACCCCCATGAGACGCCACGTGGAACCACCTAGGGAGCACCACGTGTTAGTATGGAGGTTATAGGGTGAGCCACGTCATCATATGAGTAGGTGAATCAATAGGCACCATGTGACCCAATCATGGGGCAACACGTGGAATCTCGATAATTCTCAATGTTAACCTGTGAATGATTTTGTTTTTAAAAAAAGAATTAGCGGGTCCGCCAAATCTGGCATACCACACCAAATCTATACAATCGTTGGAATAATTACTAGTGGACCTCTAAATATAGTGTAGGTTTAAACTATGGATAAACATATATGTAACCACTACCAAAAATGAAGTCTGGCAAGTTCGACCCAGGAACCTCTGCCCATAACAAAGCCTTTAAAACTTTGTTCTAATCAATGCACCAAGGAGTGTGCCTTCGTACATCCACCTCTTTTAATATTTAAGAATGTGTTTTGGGAGAGAACTAGGAGGAAGGCATGCAACCGTACTGTAAAATCCAGCATGGATTCGAGATAGATGCTGTCATAATTGTTGGTGCATAGGGCACGAAAACCAAGATAAGATTTCTCTTGGGCCTGGGAGTGCCAGAGTCGGATCGGAGTGTGGAGACAACATTTTTGGGTAATTAGATGCCATGAATCCAATGATGATGTTTGTTTTCTGATCTGAGCATTATTTCTGCAGCCTGATTTCAGAATGAGGTATATTCATGTATTTTCCAATTTCTTTTACTAAGTTAAAAAAAGACCCTACTGATTTGAGAGCAGGACCTAGAGTCATAGTCCACCAAGGATGAACTCCGTTATCAAGTTTTTGTGTTCAGATATGATGCTTATGTCTCTTCATTTCTAATTTTTCCCTTCTTTAATGGTGCACATTAATTTATTCTCCTTTAATACAATTCTTTATAAGTCACGAAGAAAAGTTCCTAGATCAATCTACCACCTCTTTCTCTTTCTCAGTGTTAGTCTCAGTCTCCCTATATCCCCCTCCCTCTCTCTCCTCTACTCTCCCCCCATTTCTCTCTTTATATATCTCTACCACCCTTTCCCTCTATTTCCCTCTTTCCTCTCACAATCATTTTGACTCTCTCTCCACCCCTTCCTCCCTCCCTCTCTATCTCCTCCTCCCTCACACTATCTCTCCTCTCTCTCTCTCTCATACATATACCCCTTCCCACTATGTATCCCCCCCT
>ML786051.1:208165-230334 GCA_009831015.1 Picea engelmannii | reverse complement strand
TAATAAAACTTTACATTAAATCATCACCATCAACCAATCATCACATAGAACCTGATAATGCTTCCTGAGACTTCTTCAATTTCTACAATTCTTCAATTCTTGGAGTACTCTGATTCTATAGATAATATTACTCAATGTATTCTCTGAAACGCCTCCAATTTTCACTCTTTGAATCCTCTCCAAAAGGAGGTTATAGAAAGAATGGTAGACTTTATTCAATTCTAGTCTATTCAAGAGAGTAAACTTGCACAGAATGCCCCACACTCAATAATTAACATCCGATTAGGAAACTCACACACAAGAAACGAAAGTCCATACTCTTTCTAATGAAATTCATCCCACTTCATTTGGATTCTCTATGAAGAAGTTATGACTGTTTTACCTAGAACACCTGTTTATTGACTAGCTTCAGGATTGGTCACAAACCCTATCTTCCACAGAGTGTATCTCCATAATTATATCGAATCAAGAGCTAAACTTTTTACCAGAGCTACCTTGATATGTCTTCTCAATACCATAACGATTTCACCATATGAATCGTTCTAGAAAAAAAAATTATAGCAAAAATGGTAAAATGACCTAAAAATAACGTACCTTAGAACACATCACCAAAAGACTTCATCCTCCCTTGAAATCCGGCCTTCTTTTCTTCTTATTTCCTCTGAAATTCAACTTGTATCAAATGAATGTATAATGATATTTATTTATACCATTTATGTCACTTCCTTTTAACATTAGGGCCGACCTGACACTTTCTTATTTTGTAATTCTTTTCTTTAATTATCTTCAGGGCCTACATGTACTTCCTTCTTCAATTCACTTTGTCATCTTCAAAAATTCATTTCTCCTCAACCATGAGGATCCACATGACGTGCCACATACCACCGGAAACAATATGATGTATACTATCCATCTATGGGTGTTGTATCTGCATGTGCATTTTCCTTCATGTCCAAATACCTTCATCAATCTTGCGGTCCAAAACCCATGACTAGGGTTGACATCAATGACAACAACCAATCTTCCAACAACCTAGGCCCCCAATTTTGGCCAGGAACATTTGCAGTGTAAAACCATGATTTGCCTATAGGGCCCAAAAAAATACTCAATGTTGCGAAAGGTACCAGATTTCCATACAATATCCAATTGGGGAAAACAAAGTACCATCAGAAATGTGTTGATGAGTACATTGACATGGTAGCTATGTATTTCTTAGATGAAGTTATTAAACTCTATTTTAACTTCCCTAAAACTCTGCTATACTAGTTGATCAGATTGTCCCGCCTAAATAGTTCATAGACTCATGACAACCCTAACTGGATCATTCGATGTTAGATTGAGGAAAATGATACATCGTTGGAAAGGTATTTGAGTCTATTATCGAAAAGAACCACTAATTTTCTAAATTGGAGGTTTTCAACAACAAAATGTTAACCCTGAACTGTTGCTACTAATCTGGCTCGTGAAACTAGTCACAAATTTGTGAAGGTTCGTTCTCCTCAACCGGGGGTCGAAACCAAGCACATGATATACCGTTGGAAAGGTATTGCATTTCCATACACCACTCTTATGTATTATTTCCCTTTCCAATCAGTTATCACAATAGAAACGGATCCGAAATTCACAACTATGAATTACGTCCCTTTAGGCGATGTGAAAGTTTGGCCCTTTGTAGAGCAGTCATACAGACTCAGAATCATGCTCATGATAGCCCATTGGAAAGATTATTATGATCCCTACATGATTAAATCATTGTAATTTCCACATAATGAGCGTATTTTATTTTATTTCAAGTGGAAGACCATATCCTTACAGGGATCTGCTTAATGACAATCAAATGGGCCAACATTGAATTTTTTTGCAAATTGTGTCCTCATATTATGAAACCTGAACTAAGCAACCATAATTACCATACACTACAACAATTTTATTTTACAATTATAAAGAAATTAAATTGGTTCATTTATTGATATGAATTAATGAACAATCCATTTTCACACATATCTTATGAATAATTTTTGTTATGCCTAAGCCCCCCAAATTAAATCTCTGAATGTGTAATATAAAGTCTAATAATTGACTATATGGAGTAGTTTACCATGGTTGGATCTAGTTCAAAGTAATTAGTTCCTAATGGAATTTTCAATATGATGATATATAATCCATAGCTCGATAGGACATCGCCATGATAGCTAGTTTGGTTTCAATTGTTGAGCTGTGACACATGAGGGGGTCTATAATTTATTAAATTATAACACTGCAGATGGATTCAGAGACCCCCTTCTAGAGGGTATCTGAATCCATCTGCAGTGTTAGAATTTAGTAAATTGTACAAATTCATTATCAAAATTGTAATTTTCCATTGTAAATTGTAAATTGGAATGACACAACTAAAAATGACCAAATAAATGACAAATTGTTATGTGGCCATTTTTAGTCTAGTTATATCCCGTGACCAAATTTGGTCATTTATATTGGTATTTTTTTAGTTTGGTTCTTATCCTATGACCAAAGTGGTCATTTATCTTAGTCGTTTTTAGTTAGCTCACTTAAAATTTATCAATTTTGGTCATTTATTCCTTGAAAAAATCATGGTGACCAAAGTTTTTGGTCGCCTGATCACTTATCTCTCATTTTGTACTAGTGCATAGACCCCCTAGATCCATATAATCCTAGGCATAAATTATACTCAATCCTTAACCTTCTCTTCACTCGAGCCCTGAGTGCACTATGCACATACCTTGTGTACAACCCTTGCACCCACGTCACCTTCATGTTGGTGCTAACCATTTCTCTATCTTTGAAAACACTTTCAATCCTAATCCCTTAGGCCTTAGTTGTCCCCATGCCCCTATACATATTTATTCATAAATAGGTTTGGTGTATATTAAATGTTATATTCGTTGCATTAAGAGTGTGCACATGCTCCTATGAGTTGATTGAGTTGTAGTTGTTGGTCGTTTATGATCAGCAAGAATGCCCACACATTCCTAGAACGCGTAAACACTTTAGCGCGCATGCGTTCTAGGAACACACATGCATCCCTGATGGGAATTTTTTGGTTCCAAGCACACCCCACCTCATCTATCTCATGGCCGACAAAAATCCATGACAAATTCAGACAAAAACTGCTTGCACAGACAAGTTTTACTTATTTTAGTGTTCTTGTTAGATTCATAGAGACTTTTGTGTTATTGCCAGACCATTGTAGGAAACTTTGGAAGAACAATTTGATAAGTCACTACTACATATTGAAAAAATTGCGACGAAAGTACTCTTTCATCGCAAACTTCAAGAGAAAAAGTTCACTTTTTCAATTTTGATCCAAATACACCTCGTATTCGTCGCTCTCACGACGTAAGAAAATTTTCGTCTATGTTTTTGTCACAAGAGAGATTCTCACTATTGACCTGTGTTTTCGTTGCAAGAGCGATGCTCACTATAACCGTTCCCGTATTCGACAAAGTGACCTAAATATAACAAATACACATCTCTCCATTTGATAGGTAATCCTAATTAAACAAATAAACATGTCTCCTTAAATTAACAATGGTAATCCTAGTCAATAAATTTTAGAGACTTCCTTTTGAGAATATAGCTATAGCGTGAAGAGCTTAAGTCTAAATTATTCACTATTATCATTATATCAGTGGGAACAGGGGCCAAAACATAGGTGGCCTGAGCATGGATAGAGTTAGAATTTCGGTACTTACCTGACTCGTCTGGATGTCCGGATCTCCTCTTGGTATTCGGTCAACCCTTCTCGCCTTGTATTCCTGCGATTTCAAATCCACAGCATTTCAGTTTAGAAAAAATAATTATGAATGCATTTCCAGTTCAGAATATTAGCGGAGGATAATAATGATAGTAAGAATAAATATATACGAAATTGTTGATAGTAAGAATAAAAACATGGCCAAATAAAAAGTCATGAAACCTGACAACACAATTCACATTTGGAATCTCCTCCTTTATAATGGGACAAATGCTCGATGCATTTCTTGTGAGCATATTGTGGAGCCAAAAAAACACATGTTTTGTATGAACATGTTTATGATAAAATATAGCAAAATACTCAACACCCATAACCCTGTCATTCATCAAAGATGACAAAATATAAACCACTTTTATCTCTCCCCTAAACCCTATACTTTCAAGGTGCCAGAATAGGCATAGGGAATCTCCATATTTCCTTTATTAATGAAAGGTAGAGATATTTAAAAAATGAGATGAAATTTGGTGAATAAAAATATTTATAAATTTTTTTTTGCAAATACATAAATTCATTCTTTTGGTAAATTAGCTAAATTTTTATTGATATGCAACTTATATGACAATACATTGATCAATTTTTTTTAACCCATAATGTTTTCAATCTGCCTTCTAGGTCACACTTAACTTCCTCTTCATAATAGGAATATACCTTTCTTCAATGGCCTATGATTCCTTTTCACTTAGACTCAAAGTAGAGTCACTTCTCATTAACATCATCATTATTTCCTTCAACCCACTGGTCTTCATACTATTATCAAATTTTAATTTCAAGTTGATAAACCAAATATGAAAAGAATCCAAGCATCATTTGATATCGTCTCAAGAGAGACGAATGCAAATAATCTTGCGACGAATTTGCTATACTATGGACGAAAAAAGTTTGTCGACAGTGGAGCTAATTCATCGCAAGAATATTGTGTCTAATTTGAATGGTGTTACATGGTTTGCAAGGAGTGTAGGGCTTATATTATGGTGCAATGTAGTGTAGTTTATAAGAACAATCTCTATGCCAAACCTCAAAATGGATAGTACCATATCTTGTTCATAAGACAAATATTATTTGTATGTTTCCTTTGTGGTGGCTCAAGCCCTCAGTACACATGATGCCTTACAATGAAATGTAACAATTTTACTATTGAAGAGAGAGAGTTGAATAAGTGATAGAGACATTTTCGTAGGGGGGCACACTTCTCAAGAAAATTGAAGGCATATAAACCAAGACAAGGATACTCCAGCATTTAATGTATTTGTACAATATGGATTTTTGGACTGTACAACATTGATTTATAGTTTGTACAATAGTCAAATAGCACAAAAATTGAGGCACCTATTGCACCCCTCTTAGTGTTGAAATAATGTAACTGCAAAGTCTATTCTAATTATTATTGGGGTATTTTTCATTAGATCAATCCCCTATTGTGGATTGATCATGTGAGCTATTGTAAAAGACCAAATCCCCTTTTGCAGATTGGTTAAAGTATAATTGTAATAGGCAGAATAAGAAGTCGGCCCCAGAATATATTAAAGGAGCCCCAAAATATATTAAAGGTGGTTATAACCACCCAGATTGAGAAGTTGGCCCTGCCAGTGAAAAGACGCTTCCACATGTGCCAAATTTGTATAAATAAGGAGGTTAGCGCCTCACTTAGACACACACTCACTTGTTCATCGAGAGACAAATTTTGGAGCTGCAGAGAGAGAGAGAGAGAGATGCATTCTTGGGAGAGGAATTTCTGTATTTGTTTGAGTTATCTCTTAACATTGTATTAGCTATCTATAATAAGGAAGTTTTGCTGGGTTTTCTTCCCCATGAGGGTTTCCCAGGATAAATGATGTGTCTCTTGTGATTGTGTATTTCTCAATGATCCTATCTTATGCTATTGTTATCTAGTGAAATGAAAAGAACTCTAATAATAGCTTAAACCTTAACATGGTATTCAATGCTAAGCTAAAGAGATCATCTTTCACAAGAGAAAAGTGAAAAACGTCATTGTTGTCGTACATGCAAATTAGGTCTTTTTGTTGATGAATTATTTCAGCCCTAAAACCATCTAGAAAAGTGTGCCCTTCCTCAAGGATCACTTTGGAATCTAGAAAAGTGTGCCCTTCATTTTATACCTAGTTGCAAGTTGCATCCCAAACCATTTCGGGGAGTCTTGGCAATTCCTCCCCGGGGCATAAAAGCCTAACAGAGCATCATTTTTAAGTTCCATGAGATGTTGCATGCTTGTTTAGGCATGGACTAGGTGACCACATTGTCCATCCATTCTCGAGGCATGGTTTCATAAATTGGACCCCTAAATCCAAAATTTGCATTGCTTCTTACTAAGCAAAGCACTCGTTATCGAAATCAATGAAAAAAACAACTTCCAAGGGGTCGAAATTGGGAGTGAGGGGTGCTCTAGCTAAAATCCTATGCCAAGAATCCATCGAAGTCAACGGTTCCTCAATCTGAGTCTCATTTTTAGTTTTATGCTCAGTTGCAATTCGCATCCCAAACCATTTCAGGGACTCTTAGCCAATTCCTCCTCAAGGCATAAAAACCTAACAGAGCAACATTTTTTAGTTCCGTGAGATGCTGCAAGATTATTTAGGCATGGAATATGTGACCACATTGTTCATCTACTCCCAAGGCATGGTTTCATAAATTGGATCCTTTAATCCAAATGTTGCATTGCTTCAAACTGAGCAAAACAATAGTTATCGAAATTGATGAAAAAAACAACTTCCGAGGGGTTGGAACCGGGAGTGAGGGGTGCTCTAGCTAAAATCCTATGCCAGGAATCCAAAAAATACGACGATTCCTCAATCTGAGTCTCGGTTTTCTTTTTATATCCAATTGCAAGTCACGTGCCAAACCATTTCGAGGACTCTTGGCAATTCCTCCCCGGGGCATAAATTCCTAACAGAGCATCATTTTTGAGTTCCATGAGATGCTACATGCTTGTTTAGGCATGGACTAGGTGACCACATTGTCCATCCGCTCCCAAGGCATGGTTTCGTAAATTGGACCCCTAAATCCAAATGTTGCATTGCTTCAAACTGAGCAAAACACTAGTTCTCAAAAACGTTGAGTACTGCAAATTATGAGGCATGGCACCCAGGAGTGATGGGTGCTCTAGATGAAATCCTATCCCAGTAATTCATCGGAGTCGATGGTTCCTTAATCCGAGTCTCGATATTCGCTATATGTCCAATTGCAAGTCACATCCCAAACCATTTCAAGGACTCTTGGCGAATTCCTCCTCATGGCATAAAAACCTAACTGAGTAGCATTTTTGAGTTCCATGAGATGTTGCATACTTGTTTAGGCATGGACTAGGTGACCACATTGCATATAAAATTATGATGTGTTTTGGTCATACAATTTCCTCCTAACCTCACACATCATGGGGAAGTATGTTATCACCTAAAAAATACTCAATTGTGACATTTGCACAAGTTTTTGTTGAAATGTGCCATTATCAACATGTTTACTATCCATTTCACCTCACTTCCCACCTCCACTAGACCTCTATAAGTCGCTAGGAAAAATACTAATTTTGACCCATTAAATTTATCGCAAATAATTGCCCTAAAATGTGTGTCATCGTGTGGAAGGTACCCCCAAAAGCTACACTGACCCATCAAAATTACAATTTTGATTGTTCCCAACCCAAATTTTCCAGAAAGGGAAAGTAGTTATCAATGGAAATTTCTAAACTCTAGTTGATATTCCTAGCCTTGATTTTGTCATATTTAACAACTATTTTATGACCATGTCAAGGGTGTTTAACCACTACTTTTCATATAAATAAAGGCTCGAGGTCATTCCATCCATCTATCAATCCATAGTAGGTACATGCGGCCAAAACCACACTAGATATCTTCAGGACTCCTTCCTCTTCATAGTGTTTTTTGTGTTTTGATCACTCAACCAAGGATGGGATATATACACATCAAGGAATTCATGGACCCCCCCAAGAAGGAGGCTTTGGAGCCACATATTAAAAAATTCTACTCCCTAGGTGATATCTTTGATCTTTCTATTCGTTATGGAGATATTCTTTGCATTATTTCAAACTATTTGTTCATGCCTATTGTTGTAATTTCTTGGTTTTCTTTCTTGTCACATGAATATACTAGGGTTTGAAGCTTTGTGAAGCATATTTAGGATATGGTTTTCATGTTCTACTTTCATTTTTGTCAAGATCTAATTCATAACCATTAGATTAGTACATTGTGTACACCATTACTACAATTTATACCCAACACTTGGTATTGATTATGTTACTTATATTGTGAGAGGATTTGGCTCCATTTCCTTCTAGATGCCTTGCGGTGTTCATTCAACCAAAGCCTCTAGGTTGAACTTGATCACAATGGGTGAGATCTGTTGATATTATGGTAGCCACAGGAGGTATTTACCTCCATGTGTAAACCTGATAAGAATAGAATATTCTGGGAAGCAAGAAGAAACCCTAATGAGTTGGCTAATAACCCTAGAAGACAAGCCGGCTCAAGAGGATAATTTGTATTAGGTTATTAGCCTCCAAGAGAAGAAGTCGACTAGAATAAATATTATATACTGAGTAAATAGGCACCCAGAATGAGAATTCGGCCCAGACAGTTATCCAGAATTAGTATAAATATAGGAGGCCAATCTTCATTCTAGCAGACATTCTCAGAACTGCAGAGCTCACTTATGCGCACTACAATTAGCCAGTTTGTGTGCAAGTTTGGAGGAGAGCTGCAGTTGCAGCTGCTGCAGCTAGCAGATTACGTTTTGGCTTGGACTATCTTTTGGTTATGGTTTGGACTATCTAGTGAGCTCTTGTTTGGTGGAGCTAAGTGTTTAGATACCCAAGAATCAATTATTGGACCTATTATTAAAACCAAGTGATCTAATTAAGTGGTGGGTGCAATAGTGAAGATTTTTCTAAAGAGGAATACACAATAAAATATTTCAAAATATGATGTTTATAGGCAAGACCTTTTAGATATTTCCTTACCTCCAGCTTTAGAATTTGCCTACAACACATCATTTAACCACACTCTCTTTCATGCATGGGTCAATGTTAAACCATTTCTTACAATTGGATAACTTTTCCCCTTTTGTGGAGATGGCACTATGATAGCTCATGCCAAAGGACCCTAGTTCATTGATGATGTGGGACTCTTTATAAGGCCATGTAATCACATATGCGCACCTTGTGACCTTTGTTCCCAATAACCACATCCTTGTCATTGACCTTTTTTTTACCTTTCTTAATGGATGGAATACTAGAGACATGTTAACTTTTTAATAAAAAGGGGTTCAACATTTACTAGGAAAATCAATAATGGTTCAACATCTAGTTAACTTTTTAAGAAAAAAAATGTTTATAAAAAAATGATATAATTGATATGATATGTGGATTCAAAACAATTTTTACTATGCAAGAGCTAGTCATCCAAAGTATGAATGTATACATGATAGTTAACACTATAAAATTATTACTTGTTGAAGTTCTTATATGACAATACAATCCAATTGAACCATTCTTATATGTTCAAATTCTACATCTCATATATCTCTCCATCTAAAGTTCATTTTTAAGAAAAAATTAAGAATGTATCTATCCATATGTGAAATTATATATATTATATAATATATAAATTATAATATATATTATATTATATATAACTATAATAAAAACAAAAAGAAAATACCAAAAAAAAAACAAAAAACAAAACCTAAGTTTGAAAACAAAGAAACAAAAGACATATTTCAAAGTCTCGTGTGAGTTAGGAGGAGAAGGTAGAGGTTAGAGTAGAGAGGAGGTAGGTTGCACGAGCTAGGAGGAGAAGGAGGTTAGAGAAGAGAAGAGGTAGGTCACGCAAGCTAGGAGAAGGAGAGTAGGTTAGGGAAGAGAGGATGTATTCCAAATTACAGGGGTTGAGTTCTTGTTCATCGAAGATGGATTTTAGGTTCAGGGGACGAGTTTCTCCTTACTAGGCAGTGACACATTTATTGGGGGTTCGATTTATCTTTCTGGGGGACAAATTGTCATTGTTGGGTCGATTTCTAAGGGAGGAGGAGGCTGCGAGCCTTGCTGGGCACATTTTACATATAGAGGAAGGCACACAACTCCATTGACAGCTCAAATCGTGGATTGGAAGGCTATCCTAGGTGGCTGATAGGTGATTCTAATAGTTATTACAACAACAACAAAGTTCACTTCTCCTGGCAGCTAGACGATCCATCACCATTGTATAACAGGCCCAAATCTATGAGTATTGTTGCTAATAAACAAATGTAATTTTTCTGCTATGTTTCCCTTATTCAATGATTGTGAGTTTGGTTCCCATTATGTATGCTGTCATTTATATTTTCTATGATGAAAGAGAACAGTGAGGTCACATGAAATATATGCCAACCATCTAAAACACTTTAAGAATCCATATAAAATACCATAACAACAAATTGGGCAGTCAAAGAGTGTGAAATAGCCTACAGTCCAAGTGTTTGTCAAAAGTCCACACTCAGGAATTCATATAAAATTGCTATAGCAGTGAGTAAATTCATAAAAACCTCTATTATATAATTCTGGAGCTATTTTGGCATTCCTTGGTGTTTATGTGGTGTTGGGATGGACTTTGGTGAAAAATATTCATTGTTGGACAACTTTAATGTCTACATATGGTACCCATGCATAAGATTTGAAGCCATGACTTTTATCTCTATAGTATATACGGTGAAGTCTCCCAGACATAAGGTTGGAAGAGTAGTTGGGCTCAAAATGTGGTGAACCCTTTTAAGAAAATTTGATAACTCATGCAAAGGATGCTAACAACTCCCTATAGTTCAAAAAGGAGCATTTACCTTACCAAAAAATACAAATGGAAAATAATAGGGCAACCAATTGGTATCTTTCATAGTGTAGAAAGTTATTGTGTGCAAATATTTTCTGGTCTTTATTGTCATTATGATAATATTTGACAATGTCAACTTCGATATTATTTATTTTCTTGAACTTCCATATTTGGAGCATTAAATGCACACCTTGGGCAAGGATACTATGCATTCATATATGACACATCATTTATTATGCTCAATCTTCCTACTACGTGCCTAAAACTACCAATGTCTTCTTCAAATTTTAAATCTTGCCTAAAACTTGAGTATCAATTTGGTTTGAGTGAGCCTTTTTAGGTGCACACTAAGGGTTCTTAATAAATGTCAAATGAAGAGTGAAGAGTGGAAACTAAATTCTTTGATTGCGAAATAAATCCCTTAGATCTTTATTGATAATATTTTGGAGACTCTTTGGAGGAAACTCTTTGTATATTTCTTTTAATGCTACGGATGGCTAGCTAGAGTGCACTCTTGAAGAGTTTTTCTTATGATTGTTTGCAATTGATGAATGTTCATGTATCAATGGTCATGTGAGTCGATTTCATGAGTAAGTGGTCTCTTTAAATCCTCATGGTATTTTATTTGGAATGGTTGTAAGTGTGGTGTTACTTCTCTCCTAAGTTTACAATCAAATTTAGAAATTTTGCAAGCCAATAATAACATATGTAGACCAGTGCTAGAGGCTATGGAAAGCATGGGAAGTTTTATAGCTAGAAAACCTTGAAGAAGAATGTGTTCAATGAAGTTCAAAAATACAAAAATATCAATCACCAGGCTGGTAAAAATTACATTGAAATTTGTAGGGGCAGATACACCAAGACAATATTGGCTATTGAAGAAATTTAGACCTGTAGTAGTTTCTTATCAAAAGTGATGTGTACAGACTTAAACTTTTCTTATTTGAGCTAATGGTACAATGCTAATGGCCATTTCTATCATGGAAGTCTCTATTTCTTTTTAGGTATTGTGGCAAGACAATCTATGAACCTGGGCAAGTTATGGATTGTTGTATGGAAAACTCAGGAAGCCAACGACCCTATTTGTGGTGCTTATCCTTTGGGGAAGTGGGTAGATGTGAGATCTTTGATCAGTGAAAATATAGGCCAACATGTGGATACAAGGAGGAATGTCTCCTTAGAAAATTATGACCACTATTATTAAGAAAGAATTTTAGAAACATAGGTTTGCAATCATGATTTAAGGAAGCTTTTAGGCAACATAAATGGTATTACAATAGAAATAAATTGGTTTTCTTAGCCTTTCATATATGATAAGAATGTATTTATACCAGTTTTTGAGGAGCATCAGTTAAGAACACCATTAGCATGATGAAGTATTAACCCTTTTGCATACTTAATGAAGGTAATGTAAACTACAGATTTCCATGTATCTAGCATCCACTAAATCTTGTTTTATTGTAAGGAGATGGAGCTTCAAGTCTATAAAACAACTAGCTCTCTCCATTATATTTTTATGGTTGCATTGATAGGGAAATTCCATCTAAAATTAGTTGAAGAACCATTTAAAGATGAAGTTTAAGGGTTTGTAATGTTATATTCTTCATCTTGTTTTAGCATTTCCATGGATGTATTTGATTGTTGAAGTTTCTCTTGCAAATTTGTTCTAATAATATTCATCAAGGGTCATTTTTCCATAGAAAAAAAATAAGGTTAAGGTGAAACATGTTGATGTTATGGTAGTTGTGTGAGGTATTTACCTCCATGTGTAAACCTGATGAGAATAGAATATTTCGGGAAGCGAGAAGAAACCCTAACTAGTTGTCTAATAACCCTAGAAGACAAGTCGGCTCAAGAGGATAATTTGTATTAGGTTATTAGCCTCCAAGAGAAGAAGTCGGCTAAAGGAAATATTATATACTAAGTAAATAGGCACCCATAATGAGAAGTCGGCCCAGACATTTTTCCAGATTTAGTATATTGGACCCCTAAATCCAAATGTTGCATTGCTTCTTACTAGGCAAAGCACTAGTTATCGAAAGTGATGAAATAAACAACTTCTGAGGGGTTGGATCAAGGAGTGAGGGGTTCTATAGCTAAAATCCTATGCTAGGAATCCAAAAACGATGACGGTTCCTCAATCCGAGTCTCTGTTTTCATTTTATGCCCAATTGCAAGTCGCATCCCAAACCATTTCGGGGACTCTTGGCAATTCCTCCTCGAGGCATAAAACCCTAATGGAGCAACATTTTTGAGTTCCATGAGATGTTGCATGTTTTTTTAGGCATGGACTAAGTGACCACATTGTCCATCCTCTCTCGAGGCATGGTTTCATAAATTGGACTCCTAAATCCAAATGTTGCATTGCTTCTTACTCAACAAAGCACTAGTTATCGAAAGCAATGAAAAAAACAACTTCTGAGGGGTTGGAACTGGGAGTGAGGGATGATCCAGCTAAAATCCTATGCTAGGAATCCAAAAATTATGATGGTTCCTCAATCCAAGTATTGGTTTTCATTTTATGCCCAATTGCAAGTCGCATCCCAAACCATTTCAGGGACTCTTGGCAATTCCTCCTTGGGGCATAAAAACCTAACAGAGCAACATTTTTGAGTTCCATGAGATGTTGCATGCTTGTTTAGGCATGGACTAGGTGACCACATTTTCCATCTATTCCTGAGGCATGGTTTTGTAAATTAGACCCCTAAATCCAAATGTTGCATTGCTTCTTACTGAGAAAAGCACTAATTATCAAACACGATGAAGAAAACAACTTCCGAGGGTTGGAACCGGGAGTGAGGAATGCTCTAGCTAAAATCCTATTCCAGGAATCCAAAAAAAATGAGGGTTCCTCAATCCGAGTCTCTATTTTCGTTTTATGCCTAGTTGCAAGTTGCATCCCAAACCATTTCGGGGACTCTTGGCAATTCCTCCTCAGGGCATAAATGCCTAATGGAGCAGCATTTTTTAGTTCTGTGAGATGATGCATACTTGTTTAGGCATGGACTAGGTGACCATATTTTCCATCCTCTCTCGAGGCATGGTTTCATAAATTGGACCCCTTAATCCAAATGTTGCATTGCTTCTTACTGAGAAAAGCACTAGTTATCGAAATCGATGAAAAACAGAACTTCTGAGGGGTTGGAACTAGGAGTGAGGGGTGCTCTAGCTAAAATCCTATGTCAGGAATCCAAAAATGACGATGGTTCCTCAATCTGAGTCTTTGTTTTCATTTTATTCCCATTTGCAAGTCGCATCCCAAACCATTTCGGGGACTCTTGGCAATTCCTCCTCGGGGCATAAATGCCTAACATAACAACATTTTTTAGTTCCATGAGATGTTGCATGCTTGTTTAGGCATGGAATAGGTGACCACATCATCCATCAGCTCCCGAGGCATGGTTTCATAAATTGGACCCCTAAATCCAAATGTTGCATTGCTTCTTACTGAGCAAAGCACTAGTTATCAAAATCGATGAAAAAATCAACTTCTGAGGGGTTGGAACCAAGAGTGAGAGGTGATCTAGCTAAAATCCTATGCTAGGAATCCATCGAAGTCGACAGTTCCTCAATCCAAGTCTCATTTTTTGTTTTATGCCCAGTTGCAAGTCACATCCCAAACCATTTCAGGGACTCTTGGCCAATTCCTCCTCAGGGCATACAAACCTAATGGAGCAACATGTTTTAATTCCATGAGATGTTGCAAGCTTGTTTAGGCATGGACTATGTGACCACATTTTCCATCATCTCCTAAGGCATGATTTCATAAATTGGATCCTCTAATCCAAATGTTGCATTGCTTCAATCTGAAGAAAACACTAATTCTTGAAAACGTTGAGTACTGCAAATTCTGAGGCATGACACCCAGGAGTGAGGGTTTCTCTATAAGAAATCCTATCCCAATAATCCATCGGAGTTGATGGTTCCTTAATCCGAGTCTCGATATTCTCTATATGCCCAGTTGCAAGTCGCATCCCAAATCATTTCAAGGACTCTTGGTCAATTCCTCCTCATCACATAAAAACCTAACTAAGTAGCATTTTTTAGTTCCATGAGATGCTATATGCTTGTTTAGGAATGGACTAGGTGACCACATTGTCCATCTTCTTCTAAGGCATGGTTTCATAAATTGGACCCCTAAATCCAAATGTTGCATTGCTTCTTACTGAGCAAAGCACTAGTTATCGAAATCGATGAAAAAAACAATTTCTGAGGGGTTGAAACCGAGAGTGAGGGGTGATCGAGCTAAAATCCTATGCCAGGAATCCAAAAAAGATGATGGTTCCTCAATCCGAGTCTCTGTTTTCGTTTTATGCCTAGTTGCAAATCGCATCCCAAACCATTTCGGGGACTCTTGGTAATTCCTCCTCGAGGCATAAATGCCTAACAGAGTAGCATTTTTTAGTTCCATGAGATGTTGTATGCTTGTTTAGGCATGGACTAGGTGACCACATTGTCCATCCACTCTCGAGGCATGGTTTCATAAATTGGACCTCTAAATCCAAATGTTGCATTGCTTCTTACTGAGTAAAGCACTAATTATCGAAATCGATGGAGAAAACAACTTCCAAGGGGTTGGAACCGGGAGTGAGGGGTGCTCTAGATAAAATCATATGCCAGGAATCTAAAAAATACAACGGTTCCTCCATCTGAGTCTTGGTTTTCATTTTATGCCCAGTTTCCAGTCGCATCCCAAACCATTTCGAGGACTCTTGGCAATTCCTCCTTGGGGCATAAAAGCCTAACAGAGAAACATTGTTGAGTTCCATGAGATGTTGCATGCTTTTTTAGGCATGGACTAGGTGACCACATTGTCCATTCGATCCCGAGGCATGGTGTCGTAAATTGGACCCCTAAATCCAAATGTTGCATTGCTTCTTACTGAGCAAAGCACTAGTTATAGAAATCAATGAAAACAACTACTTCTTAGGGGTTGGAACCAAGAGTGAGGGGTTCTCTAGCTAAAATCCCATGCCAGGAATCCATCAAAGTTGATGGTTCCTCAATCTAAGTCTCGGTTTTCATTTTATGCCCAGTTGCAATTCACATCCCAAACCATTTCAGGGACTCTTGGCCAATTCCTCCTTAGGGCATAAAAACCTAATGGAGCAACATTTTTTAGTTCCATGATATGCTGCAAGATTTTTTAGGCATGGACTATGTGAACACATTGTTGATCTACTCCTGAGGCACGGTTTCATAAATTAGATCCTTTAATCCAAATGTTGCATTGCCTTAAACTGAGAAAAACACTAGTTCTCAAAAATGTTGAGTACTGCAAATTATGAGGCATGGCACTCGAGAGTGAGGGGTTATCTAGATGAAATCCTATCCCAGTAATCCATCGGAGTCGACAGTTCCTTAATATGAGTCAAAATATTCGCTATATTCCCACTTGCAAGTTGCATCCCAAACCATTTTAGGGACTCTAGGGAATTCCTCCTTAGGGTATAAATGCCTAACGGAGCAGTATTTTTGAGTTCCATGAGATGTTGCATGCTTGTTTAAGAATGGACTTGGTGACCACATTGTCCATCCGCTCTTGAGGCATGGTTTCGTAAATTGGACCCCTAAAACCAAATGTTGCATTGCTTCTTACTGAGCAAAGCACTAGTTATTGAAATCGATGGAAAAAACAACTTCCAAGGGGTTGGAATCAGGACTGAGGGGTGCTCTAGCTAAAATCCTATGCCAGGAATCCAAAAACGATGACGGTTCCTCAATCCAAATCTATGTTTTCTTTTTATGCCCAGTTGCAAGTCACATCCAAAACCATTTCGGGGACTCTTGGCAATTCCTCCTCGGGGCATAAAACCTTAACGAAGCAACAATTTTGAGTTCCATGAGAAGTCACATGCTTGTTTAGGCATGGAATAGGTGACCACATTGTCCATCCTCTCCCAAGGCATGGTTTCGTAAATTGAACCCCTAAATCCAAATGTTGCATTGCTTCTTACTAAGAAAAGCACTAGTTGTCAAAATCGACGGAAAAAAAAAAAACTTTTGAGGGGTTGGAACTAGGAGTGAGGGGTGCTCTCACTAAAATCCTATGCCAGGAATCCAACAGATATGATGGTTTCTCAATACGAGTCTTGGTTTTTGTTTTATTCCCAGTTGTAAGTCGCATCCCAAACCATTTCGAGGACTCTTGGCAATTCCTCCTCGGGGCATAAAAGCCTAATAGATAAGTATTTTTGAGTTCCATGAGATGATGCATGCTTTTTTAGGCATGGACTAGGTGACCACATTTTCCATCCACTCTCAAGGCATGGTTTCGTAAATTGGACCCCTAAATCCAAATGTTGTATTGCTTCTTACTGAGCAAAGCACTAGTTATCGAAATCGATGAAAAAAACAAATTTTGAGGGGTTGGAATCGAGAGTGAGAGGTGCTCTAGCTAAAATACTATCCCAGTGATCCATCGAAGTTGATGGTTCCTCAATCCGAGTCTCATTTTTTGTTTTATTCCCAATTGCAAGTCGCATCCCAAACCATTTTAGGGACTCTTAGCCAATTCCTCCTCAGGGCATAAAAACCTAACGGAGCAACATTTTTTAGTTCCATGAGATGCTAAAAGATGTTTTAGGCATGGACTATGTGACCACATTGTCCATCTTCTCCTGAGGCATGGTTTAATAAATTTGATCCTTTAATCCAAATGTTGCATTGCTTAAAACTGAGCAAAACACTAGTTCTCAAAACAATTGAGTATTGCAAATTCTGAGGCATGGCATCCGAGAATGAGGGGTTCTCTAAATGAAATCATATCCTATTAATCCATTGGTGTCGACGGTTCATTAATCTGAGTCTCGATATTCGCTATATTCCCAGTTGCAAGTCACATCCCAAACCATTTTGGGGACTCTTGGCCAATTCCTCCTCGTGGCATAAAAACCTAACTGAGTAGCATTTTTGAGTTCCATGAGATGCTACATGATTGTTTAGGCATGGAATAGGTGACCACATTATCCATCCACTCTCGAGGCATGGTTTCATAAATTGGACCCCTAAATCCAAATGTTGCATTGCTTCTTACTGAGCAAAGCACTAGTTGTCGAAATGGATGAAAAAAACAACTTCCAAGGGATTGGAACTGGAAGTGAGGGGTTCTCTAGATAAAATATTATCCCAGTAATCCATCGAAGTCAATGGTTCTTCAATCCAAGTCTCATTTTTTTTTTATACCCAATTGCAAGTCGCATCCCAAACCATTTCAGGGACTCTTGGCCAATTCCTCCTCATGGCATAAAAACCTAATGGAGCAACATTTTTTAGTTTCGTGAGATGCTGCAAGCTTGTTTAGGCATGGACTAGGTGATCACAAGAAGTGACCGAAACCCCTAGTATCATTCTTAGAGCTTAATGTAAATGATTTGAGCCAACACCTTAGGCCTACGAACTAATACCAAGATAAAGGGAACCCAACACCATTGATGAGGTAAAAAAAATAAACTACAATGAGAGAGTTGTGATAGCATGTCACCTAAGCTACAATAAGTAAGAAAATAAGGCAACTTTTGTGGATAATAAAAGAGAGCATGAGATGTCATCATCTTCTCCAACTAACACCATGCCTCCACTTGGAAACTCTAGGCATTTCCATACAAAAGGAGGAGAACCAAGTAGCAACAAAAACCACCATGAATATCGTGCAAAACTTGTAACTAAACCTTCAATGGAAATATTAGGAAAGGAACCCACTATCACCACAATTATTATGGTTTGTGAAGCCCCACGATTTGACAAAGGCTCCCCTTCTTAGGGTTCTATCCAATTCTATTATTTCAATCCTAAAAGATTATGCTCACCACCCCTATCAATATCTCTTTTGTGTTGCACAAAACTATAGTAGTCAAGATCTTGATCCCGGACTAGAGAAAATGTATCCATAACAATCAAAGGGATGTTCTCCATAATTGGAGGTACCATGTGAGGCCTTGAAATACCTTGCATACCATTTATTTCTCTCACCCTCAATAAAAGCAACTGGAAACTAATGATTCAAAGAAATACGACTTCCCAACACCATGCTATACCAGATCTATTGAATCCATGGAATCAAACTTGTTCCCTGGTAACAATGCCAATCGTCAACTCCCAAAATTTCACTTTGAAATATGAATTCCCACATAATAATCAAGGCAAGCTCAATTCTACTCAAGAGTTCTCACTACCACCAAATTTTCTCAAACCACATACTACTAATATGTCAAAGGGATCATCTACTAATATTCCAAAGGGATCCACAAGGGTAACATTGTTTCCTCCTGCATCCCACACTAAAACCACATACTACTAATATTCCAAAGGGATCTTAGCAAGTGGATCCATTTCCCTCACTACTTCCTCCATCATTTCTACATATTGCATATGAGACATAGCATGTTAGTATCTCATCTTCAATAACTTTTGTATAGGACATTGGTTGTTATTTTAATTAAACTCCAATCCAACTTATATTCCATTAATTTAACATAAATGAGATGTCACACAATGACATAATGTTTACTCTAGAAGCAACCCAAATGGGAAAAACAAATTGTAGTGGTTACTCAATTCTCATTTTGAGAATCTTTGGTTACATTGTAACTCATGGATCTTTGTGCATACTTTCCTCTTTGGCCAAAATACCCTTTGAGAGTCATGTCAAAAGGACGAATAGGATATCTTCATGAAGAGGTATGGGAGATGTATCTGTCAGTCCTGGAAGATGTATTTATCCCACCTGAACTTGAGGGGGAACTCCATATGAATGATCAACTCTCTCTATGATCCAACTAACTCTCTATGATATTAGGCTCACTCTCATTCTACATGAAGCCTCTAAAACTTGACTCCCTCTGAGTCTATACAATATCTGGAGCCATCTTCTCCCTCTACATATGCTAACCTCCTCTAAAGTCTGATATGCTATGAACTACTCTGGGAGATTGCTCCTTCATACTAGATCCTGACACCTGACTCCCTCTAAAATTTGGCTCCTTTTGAGATGGTACTTGGTGGGGCCATCTGCCTCACCATTGTTGGAACCACCTGCTCCTCCTCATAATTGTGACTCTATGTAACTCGAGAAACTTTGAGGTCATTTTATCTCCCTTAAAGTATCACTGAGAGTTGCATGCCTCTCTACATCCTACAAAGTGTCACGAAGCCAAGCTAGCCTCTTCCTAGTCACTGCAACATCTATAGGTAGATCCACTAGCTTGACTGGCTCTATTAATGCTTCCTGGTATTATGAAGGATGAACAACTAGACAGGGATTTGTATGGTCATCCTGCTCAAAAATCAATTTTTTTTTTTTTTTTAAATAAATATATGTCGTCGCAAGAGCGATGACTGCTATAATTGTTGTGACAAAATTGCTATACAAACCATGAAAATTTTTATAGCAATATCGTCGCAAAATGCCCTGTTCTCATCTCTCTTGCGACGATCACTTCTATAACTAATTCTTCACAAATTTCTCCAAATTGTCGATCTTGTGACAATCTGCATATATTGTCGGGTGTGTGACAATATCCCTATATTGTCTCTCTTGCGACGATCTCTCTAACATTGTCTCATGTGCGACAATTTTCCTCCTTTGTCTCTCTTTTGACGATGTCCCTAGTGTCGTGGCTCTTGTGACATTGTGTCAGGTTCGTCCCACGTTCCATGTCACATGAAGTGACATTTGGAAGACCTTAGATTCGTCGCAATATCCACGACATAACGTCGCAAGAGCGTCAAAATATCCGTCACAAAATGACCCAAATTTGCTCGTGAGTGTAATTGGAATTGTTGTTTGTATCTACTTGTGTCTTCTTGGAATTGGAAGACAAATTTATCCAAGTGCAATTGCAATTGTTGTTTGTATCTTCTTGTGTCTTCTTGGAATTAGAAGACAAATTTGTTAAGTGCAATTGGAATTGTTGTTTGTACCTTCTTGGAATTGGAAGACAAATCTGTCCAAGTTCAAATGGAATTGTTGTTTGTATATGCTTGTGTCTACTTGGAATTGGAAGACAAATTTGTCCAAGTGCAATTGGAATTTTTGTTTCTATCTTCTTTTGTATTCTTGGAATTGGAAGAAAAATTTGTCCAAGTGCAATTGGAATTGGAATTGGAATTATTAGATGTCTTCTTTTGTAATACAAAAACACATGTCTCCACTTGGTTGTGCCTTATTACATAATACAAAGACAAATTTGTGGTGGGTTTTTGGAATCTAATTGATATCTTTAAATATGGGGAACCACTAGATTTGAGAAAGAAAGTCCTCAAGAAAAAAGAAACGAATCAAAAAGGTAGAATACGAAAGAGAAAAAGAAAATTTATGTATGTCAAATTGTAGGCTTTTAGAGGAGGAAAATCCAATTTCTAGAGGAATATATGCCATTATTGTTTTTCCTCCATCACCAAAGCAAAGTTCAAGAGTTCATTAGAGAGAAATCCAAAAAATATATCATTAAGACAATTTTTTGTGGATGACCAGATGATGGAGGATTTGCTTGGAGCTGATTATATAATGGATGAAATTAGAGAAGAAACTGGTGTAAAACATTGTGGTAAAGAAGGTCACATGGTGTAATCTCTTGTTAGACAGTCAAATGTTCTAGAAACTAGACAATCCCATGTCCACTCTCCTCCCACATTTGATCCATCGACAATTGAAGGGGCAAGAACTACAACATTGTTAACTCCACAACAGGGAGGTCAAGAGTGTTAGAATAGGGGTTAATCATCCCTACCTAGATTGAGCATTGCATGACGAAGAACTCCTAAATGCATTCAAGTCGATGAAATCGGTCTAGCATCACTTGAAGTTAAGTTACCTAACCATACTATTCTTTATCACTCTTATAAAATCATTTAGTAATATTTTGAACCAAAATATGTTACTGCTAAATGTCAATTATTTGTATCTTTGTTAAAATCTAAAAGTTTGACTGTTGTTAGGAGAGTTTTAGGCATTAAATAGTCAAAAGTGTAGAAACAAGTCATCATATTGTTAGAAACATTATATATAATTTTCAAAGAATTGGTAAGAATTTTCCTTCCAAAGACCACAATGCAGCCCAACGTGTCTTGTCCCAATCAATTGTTAGAAAGATCACAAGAAAACATCATTTTCTACAACAAACGTCTCACCTCTTGAAATGTAATGTCAAAACCCTTAGAAAGTATTCTCATATATGATATAACATCGACATAGGTTCCTTGATAGATTTGTGGACCTTCATTGTAAGGCTACCTTGTTTTGACATGAAGTTAATTGGAGTGGTTAAGGAATTAGTTTAAGATTTCTTGCATGAGAACACAAGGCCTTCTTCCAACCAAAAAGATGTACTAAAATTGATAAGGGTATATAAGGATTGTTAACCCCGTATTAAACACTTTCTTTACATTACACATACAAAATTGTATGGGAGATTCAGAACAATACATAGTGCACTTAACTTAGGCCAAAGATATTTCCATAAATGCAAAACTTGGTATGTTCAAATAAACACAATTCATAACACATGTTGTTGTATATATCACATTGAGTATGGTTATTATTATCACACACACACACACAC
>ML786051.1:163142-198248 GCA_009831015.1 Picea engelmannii | reverse complement strand
ATTGGTGCTCCGGATCCAATGCAACTGATGATTCACCCATCTCAGTCCCGATTTTATTTTTATCACAAGTTGCAACTCGCCTCTTCAAGCCATTTAGGGACATGTGGACAATTTGGTCGAGGGGAATAAAATCCAAACCAAGCAGTATAACAGAGTTTCATAAGCTCCCACAAGTCTATTTTTCCAAGGCTTGCATGACTACACTACCCACAAATTCTTGACATAGTGCTCATGAAAATCGACCTCCTCTTCAGAAATTGCATTATGCCTCATTGACCAAAACCCTAGTATCAAAGATACTCCAAAAAATGGTTTTTCGGTGGACATAATGACAATGGAGGGGACCCCCTAGATGAAACTAGGTTTTTTGAATCCAATGCAACTAACAATTCACCCATCTGAGTCTTATTTTGATTTTTATCATGATTTGCAACTCGCCTCCTCAAGCCATTCAGGGACATGTGGCCAATTTGGTTCAGGGGCATAAAATCCAAATTGAGCAACATAATGGAGTTTCGTAAGATCCCACAAGTCTATCTGTCCTAGGCCCACATGAATACACTACCCACAAATGCCCGACACAGTGTTGTTGACAATCGACCTCCTCTTCGGAAATTGCACCATGCCTCATTGAGCAAAACATTGGAATTCTCATGATTTTTTTTTATATAAGATATATGGGATACCAAGTTGTATAATTACATGCTTAATGGATTCTTTGATTGTAATTTTTATATATTAAACTTTTTGATTTATTACAAGGCATGGAAATACATGGCATGGCATGGCATGGAAAACATGGCATGGTATGGAAAGGCATGGCATGGTATAGAAATGAAAGGCATGTAAAAGTAAAGGCATGGGATGGAAAAGGAAAGGCAAGAAATACCATACCATACCATGGAAAGGCATGTCAAGGAAATACATACCATATCATACCATATCATACCATACCAAGGCAAAGCAAGGCATACCATACCTTTCCTTGCCTTGCATACCATACCATACCATGCAAGGAAATGGCAAGGAAAGGAAAGGCATACCATACCATACCATTTCCATTTCCAATTCATACCATTTTCGTTGTCAATGCATACCATACCATACCATTTCCAATGCATACCATACATGGAAATGGCAAGGAAATGCATACCATACCATACCATACAATGGAAAGGCAATGGTATACCATAAACCGAATGGTATACCATACCATACAAGGCAATGTTATGGTATGCCATACCATATCATACCATACCATACCATAACATGGTATGGTATGGTATGGTATGCAATGGCAAGGTAATGCATACCATACCATACAATACCAAGGCAATGCATACCATACCATACAATACCAATGCATACCATTCCATACCATACCATTGCAAATGCATACCATACAATGGCAAGGCAATGCATACCATTTCCATTTCCAATGCATACCATACCATACCATACCATACCATACCATTTCCAATGCATACCATACAAAGAAATGGAAAGGCAATGCATACCATACCATACCATAACATTACCAATGCATACCATACAAGGAAATGGCAAGGCAATGCATACCGTACCATACCATACCATACAAGGCAATGGAAAGGAAATGCATACCATACCATATCATACCATGCCATACCATTTCCATTTCCATTGTCAATTCCATTGAATACCATACCATACCATTTCCAATGCATACCATACAATGGAAAGGAAATTTGGTGCATACCTCCTTCTCTCCTAAGGGTTGTGTGACCTCTCGGTCAGGATCTTCGATTCTGGAGTTGGTTGACTATCTGAAACCCCACTTTCTGTGTTAAACATAGGTCCTCTCGGCTTCTTGCATAGGCCTCTCAGCCCCCTCAACCTTTCTTTTCATGCTCTACAAAAACCTCAAAGTATCGGACATTAGTGCCTTTCCGCTCGACCCCTCCTTCGATGTGACCTTGGTGATGACCACGAGATTGCAAGCGCGACCACAAGTGGTTTGAAGTCAAACTAATTTTTGGCTTGCAATTATACTCAAGCCTCCACTTGTCTTCTTGGAGAAACCACAATATGGATTGCAACCCACCCTCAACTTCTTAAATTTTACATAACTCATGTCCCCGTAATGCGAGATGATCGTTGATCTCATGATCTTAATGGTGATTTCAAAAGGATGACCGATATATATTCCTTGGAATCAACAGTTTAGACATCCTCCTCCCAAATCGACAACTGTGGTCAATTCAGAATTACAGTCTCTAGAATTCTCAAGTTTCAAACCTTGTTTTCCTTTGAAGGGAAATATTCCAGAGTGGAAGATCTGCTAACACCTGTCCCCTTGAATCAATGGTTGTGATCTATGTAGTTCTCTGGACTTTGGGGTTTTTAAATCTCAAACCTCATCTTCTTTCGTACTTCAATCTTCTGGAGCAGGTGATCTAAATACACCTATCCTCACAATCAACAATCTAGCTTCTACCTTGGGTGTTTTACCTTTCAAACCAGATCAATAGTCCTAAGACCCTCCCCTAGATCAATGGTCGATATCTCCTCCGGGTTTCGAACTTCGGGGATTTTGAATCTCAAACTTCACCCTTTCCCCAACTCTTTTATCTGAAGGTTGTGATCGGCTGACACATGGTCCCTTCTGGATCAATGGCTGAGGATTACTTTGGGTCTATACCCGGAGTACACAGATTCATGCCACGTCTCCCCTGAATATTACGGTTGGAGATCGCTTCGGGACTTTACCCGAAGTTCTCATATATTTGCCACGTCTCCTCCAAATATGATGGCTCAGATTCACTTTGGGTCTTCAGGTCTTTGGGCCTTCAGGGTTCAGAGACCTCTGTTCGCAAACTGAAAAATCCCATGACAAATTTCTTGGAGTTCGCGATCTGCTGACAAGTGTCCTTCGACAGATCGACAACACTTGACTCTTCAACTCTCCACACTTTGGGAACCTCAAAGTTCAAACTTGATTCCTCCTAAGCTCGTGATATCCGACGGCTCAGATTATCCTTGGAGATCCAACGTCATACGTTCACCTCCGACGATATGATGACTCATTATGCTTCAGATGATCAGACGATGGAGATTTCACTTCGAAAATCCAGAACTCCAAACTTCAGAAGTTTCAAGTCTCAAATCTTAGTGGGTTCTCTCCCCTGTGTATACGAAGCATTAAATCTCACTTACCTTGCCTTCAATCATACAGTTGTTGGTCCTTACGCTGTGATCAAATGGTCGATGTAGCTCCTCCTCCTGAGCTTCTGATTTCTCTGACTTAGAAGACTTTCTAAGTGTTCAAAGGTTTATAACTTTTTCTCCTTGGACGAGTCCTACTCTTGGATCTTGTTAACAGTTATGAAAAGTGTTATTACTCCTGAGCTTGGTCTTGTGAAAAATTCAACTTCCCATGCACTCCTTTTGTTTCATGGATTTCGATAACTCGGATCTGAAGGATTTCTCGAAGAGAAGTTCCTCTCACCCTCCTAGCATCCTCCTTTTCTAGTTTTGCAACTTCTTAAAAAGTCCCTTTGACACTTAGTCGAATCTCGGATCTGTGCACTCCTTGCACCAAATCTTTATGAAAATTTTGAATTCTTGCAGACGACTGTGCAGGACTTGCACCAGTCTCTTTTCATTCCTTGCAAATGGAAGTTTCATTCTATCTCGTCTGAGCTTCATAATCGAAATAGATCTCACCAATGCACTAATTGCATTCTGTGTGCACACCTTGCACCACTCGACAGAAGAGAAACAATTGAAACTTATCCTAACATTCACAGTTCCATCAACTCATAACAAAATTCATTCATTCATTCATGAAAACACAATAACAAAGAATTTCAAAAAATGTCCACACCATGCATTGGGTCAATTTTCCTCTATTATATTCAAAAGTGAAAATGGCTACAACTATCTCAAAACAAAAAATGAAAACTTAGAACTTTCCTACTAACTTGCAACTAGCCTCAATTGGGCATACATAAACTCTATTTATCTTAGAGGGTTATTATGGTCCCCCCCCTGACTACTAGTCTACTCCAAAACCTAACCCAACGACTATTTTAGATCAGTCATATTCCACAGCAGGAGTGGAAACTCCCACTTCGCTCATAATCGTTCAAGCGTGCTTCAAAGATTTTTCCGGCACCGAGTTCAGGTGTGCCTCACAATATTTGTCAACACTGCCAGTGTTAATATTCTAGAAATATTCCCATGCGGTGAGTGGTCCTGCTCCACGTGCTTGCCAACAATGCTCCTACATCATACTCCCCTTGACAAAAACTCATGGACTTCTGCCCATGAGATCCTGCATCGACTTTCCATGCTTCTGGATAGAAGCGTCATTTTCCCAACTGTCATATTAGATTGGGTGTCCCTTCCACTTGATCAGATATTCAAAATAGGTCTTCCTTCTGGTCTTCTTGCCAATCCTCTAATCAACAGTCTTCTCCATATGTGGCTTTTTTGTTGTAGGCATTTGTTTCTCCCATTGGACCTTCTCTAAATCTTTTAATCCCTCTGTGTCATCTTTCCTTTAAGGATACAGGTTCGAAACATTGAATATGGATGATATGCCCACATCATATGGCAGCTCAATCTCATAGGCGTTTGCATCAAACTTCCTCAAGATCTTACATGGTCCTATCTTCTTCATTTTTAACTTGTTATATGTTCCCCTAGAGAACATTTCTTTCCTGAGATGTGCCAAAACCTGATCTCCTACTTCAAATTGAAGCTCTTTGCGGTGTTGATCAGCTCTGAGCTTGTACTCCTGGTTAGAACTATTCAACTGTCCTCTGATCTGGATATCGATCTTTTGCATTTCTACAGCAAAATCTTCTACTCCAGCGCTCCTGATCTCACTCAATCTCATAGGCGTTTGAATCAAACTTCCTCAAGATCTTACATGGTCTTATCTTCTTCATTTTTAACTTGTTATATGTTCCCCTAGGGAACCTTTCTTTCCTGATATGTGCCAGAACCTGATCTCCTACTTCAAATTGAAGTTCTCTGTGGTGTTGATTAGCTCTGTGCTTGTACTCCTGGTTAGAACTATGCAATTTTCCTCTGATATGGCTATGGAGCTTCTGTATTTCTATAGAAAAATCATCTACTCCAGCGCTCCTAATCTCACTCTATTCCAAGTCTCTCAACTCAGATACTCCCCTGGGTTTCATTCCATACAATATTTGGAATGGACTCTTTCTAGTGCTCTTGTTTGGTGAGTCATTGTATGCAAATTCTTCTTGTGGTAGAATCTGATCCCACTGATTATGGTTCTCAGTAACCAAACTCCTCAATAAGTTTCCAAAACTTTTTTTGCCACCTCAGTCTATCCATTTGTCTGAGGGTGATAATATGATTAGAAGGACAAATCTGTCCCCAACTTCTTCCACAGTGTTCTCCAAAAGTGACCAACAAATTTTGTGTCTCTATCCGAGACAATGCTTCTGGGTAGGCCATGAAGTCTTACAACTTCCTTGGAAAACAGATTTGCAACATGTTTTGCATCACTGGTCTTTTGGCATGGGATAAAGTGTGCCATCTTTGAAAATCTATCCACCACCACAAATATGGAATCAAATCCTTTTTTCTTTCTTAGCAGTGCCAACATAAAATCCATGCTTATTTCATCCCAAGGCCTCTCTGGTATTGGAAATGGTTGATACAATCCAGTGTTCTGTCTTTTTCCTTTTGCATGTTGGCAGATTCTACATCTGTTCACAAAAATTATCACTTATGTTCTCATACTCGGCAAGTAGTATGAACTGCTCAACTGTGCAAATGTTTTACCATGGCCGAAATGTCCAACCAATCCTCCACTATGCTTTTCCTTCAAAAGGTTATCCCTCATTGAGCATTTTGGTATGCACAACTGATTTACCTTGAACATCAATCCCTCTTGAATCATGTACTCTGTCCACTAGCTTATGTCTCTCAGCACAGGATTTGTACATCCTTCATATGCTTCCTTGAAATCTATATCATCACAATACATATCCTTAAGGTGTTTAAACCCCAAGGTCTTGACTGGAAATTCCTGTATAATCAAACATCTCCTACTTAATGCATCAAAAACTTTGTTATCATTCTTAGTAATATGTTTTATGACAAAAGTAAAATTCTTCATAAACTCAACCCATTTCGCATGCCTCTAGTTCATTTTTTCCTGTCTAGTTATGAATTGTAAAGCCTGGTTATTGCTTTACAAGACAAATTCCTGTGGGACAAGGTAATGTCTCCATTTCTTCAAGGCTTGAATAATTCTTTGTATCATACGCGGAGTATTTTCTCTTGGTCTCATTCAACTTCTCACTGAAATAGACAATAGGTCTATTATCCCGGCTCAAAACTACCCTAATTGCAACTCCACTTGCATCACATCTAACCTGAAATGTCTTTTCAAAATTTGGCAAGACTAGAATTGGTCGTTCTGTTATTTTATCCTTCAGTATATTGAAGCTCCTCTCATCTTACTCTATTCATTTAAAAGACTTGTGCTTCTTCTTCACTGTATCCATCATTGGCGCACAAATTCCACTAAATTCTCTGATGAAATTCCTATAGAAGCTTGCTAATCCATGCAAGCTCCTTACCTCAAACATGCTCCTCGGTGATGACCATTCTTTGATTGCTTTCACCTTCTCTAGATCCATCTTCAGTTCATTTGAAGAGATCACAAAACCCAAGTAAATGAGTTATGTCTTCATAAAAGAGGACTTCTTCATATTTATCAACAACTTATGCTGATGTTGTCTCCTCATCACTAGTGTCAGGTGCCTCAAATGCTCCTCTTTAATCCTACTAAAGATCAATATATCATCCAGATATACAACCACAAACTTGTCAATGAAATCTTTCAGTATCTCATTCATTAGCCTCATAAAAGTACTCGGGGTATTTGTTAAGCCAAATGGCATAACAAGCCACTCATACAAACCTTCATCTGTCTTAAATGTTGTCTTCCACTCATCACCTTCTCTCATTCTAATCTGGTGATATCAACTTTTCAAATCTATCTTAGAAAAGAAATTTGCTCCACTTAAACAGTCCATTAAATCATCCATTCTTGTTAAAGGGAATCTATACTTGATGGTGATCTTGTTAATGGATCTTGAGTATGTACACATTCTCCATCCCCCATCCTTCTTTGGACTCAACACAGTTGGTACTATGCATGGACTCAATCTCTCTCTGACCAAACCCTTGTCAAACAGTTCCTGGACTTGGTTCTTCACTTCCTCATTCTCTTGAGGTGCCAATCTATATGTTGCTTTGTTTGGCAGACTTTCTCCTGGTATCAAGTCAATATGGTGGTTGATACTTCTAATGGGTGGCAATGAGTTAGGGAGCTCATCCACCACTATGTCAGCAAAATTATCCAACAATTCTTGATCTTCTTTAGGAAAATCATCAATCGATGTACTTGTAAGGATAACTCTGGGTTTCCTCGCCACAACAAACTACATCTCTTGTTATTTCTTGAATTCTTTCAGGAGTTCCTTCCCGCTCATGAGAATTATGCTCGTGTTGGCTTCCTCTTTCACTTTCTTCTCCTCTATTGGAAGCAACATGTGTGTTTTACCATTATTCTCCAAGGTGTATGTATTCTTTCTCCCATCATGAATGACATTCCTGTCAAACTGCCATGGTCTTTCCAACAAAATATGACATACATCCATGGGAATTACATCACATAGAATTTCATCTCTATATCCTCCTATCTTAAATTCAACCAAGCATTGTTTAGTAACCATTACTTGGTGTCCTTTTTGCAACCATGATACTTTGTATAGATTTAGATGTGCAATTGTCTCCAACTCCAATTTCTCCACCATCTCTGTGGATACTAAGTTGTCAGTGCTCCCACTGTCAATTATCACCTTACATACTCTATCTTTAGTCTTTCAAGTTGTCCTGGAGAGACTATTCCTCTACACTGGCTTTTCAACATATGCCTCTGGTTTTAAGAGAACATTCCTCAACATCAGGGATCTTCCATCCTCTACTCCAGTTTATTCAACAACTCTTATATGTGCTTCTGAAATGTGAGCTTCACCTCCTCCTTATTTATTTTTCTCAGGGCATTCCCAAGACATGTGCCTTGTCTTTCCATAGGCATAGCATCTTACTTCTCCTTCTCCTCTTCTTCCTCTTCCTCTAGAAGAACTTCTTCCACCACCCTATCTTCCTCGGTAACTTCCTCCTCTTTTCGAGTGACTGTGTGGTTTCTCAACCTCATCCTTAGACTTATGTTCCTTGTCATGGGTAACTCCCTTACCTCTAGTTGGGGCTGGGATTTTACCTCTCCCTCGTTGGATTTGTTTTCTGGCCAACTTCCCCACTGCCTTTAGTGAAAACTAATAAGCATCCTCCACTGTCTTTACCGACATCATGCTAAGCTCATCCTGGATTTCATATCTCAGGCCATTTATATATTTGGAAAATTTTTATTCATCTCTCTCCCTTAGTCCACTTCTGATGTTCAGCCTATATAACTCCTCTGTGTACTCCTTAACTATCATCCCCTTCTATCTTAGGTTCTACATCTTCCTGAACAGATTGATCTGATAATCTTTGGGCATGAAATTAGCCTTCAACTTGGCTACCATCCTGTCCCAATTCTTTATCTTTTGCTTGCCTTTGCTTCTCCTCTCAGCCTTCAGTTCATCCCACCATAGTCCTTTTATCCTAGTGACAGCCTATCTCACCTTTTTCTCTTCATTTAACTCTTCATAGTCAAAATGTTTGTCCATGGATCTCACCCAATCCAACATCTCTTTAGCATCTAAATTGCCTTCATACATTGGGACCTCTATCTTGGCTCTGCCTCCCAATCTAGAAACTGCTCTCAGCAAGCGTTCTTCGAAAACATCCTCTCCTGCAGCTTCTTTATCTTATAATTCTTCTCTCTCTGCATCGCTGATGTCTCCAGCATCAAGTGCTCTCTTCTGTGCTGCCTCCATCACCTCTAATCTTGCAGTAAATTATCACATCTCCCTTTCTACAACCCGATTGGCTAAAGGTGGTTCCACTCATCTCCTCAGTGGAATTGTGTTGACTGTCTATCACACACAGAGCTCAGATTTGAGTTCTTCTGTCTCCTCTCCTTTTCCCGTTGTCTGTAAAAAAACCTCAGCTATGATACCACTTGGTGCAGACCCCCTTCTCTCCTAAGGGCTGCACGACCTCTCGGTCAGGATCTTCGATTCTGGAGTCGGCTGACTATCTGAAACTCCACTGGTCTTGTTCTGTGTTAAACATAGGTTCTCTCAGCTCCCTGTGCAGGCCTCTCGGCCCCTGTGACCTTTCTTTTAGTGCTCTACGAAAACATCAGAGTATCGAGCGTTAGCACCTTTCCGCTCGGCCCCTCCTCCGATGTGACCTTGGCGATGACCATGCAATTGCAAGTGTAGACACAAGTGGTTTGTAGTCAAACTAATTTTGGGCCCACAATTCTCCTTGAGCCTCCACATGTCTTCTTGGAGAAACCACGATATGGATTGCGGCCCACCCTCAAATTCTTAAATTCTGTGCAAGTCCTATCCCCACAATGTGAGATGATCATTGATCTCACCATCTTGACGGTGCTTTCAAAAGGATGATCAATATCTATTCCTCAGAATCAAAAGTTCGGAGTTCCTCCTCCTAGATCAATGACTGTGGTCGATTCAGAATTCTGGGCTCCGGAATTCTCAAGTTTTGAACCTTGTTTTCCTTTGCAGAGAAATATTACAGAGTGAAATATTTGTTGACATCTATCCCCTTGAATCAATGGCTGTGATCTCTGCAGTTCTCTAGAATTTGAGGTTTTGAAATCTCAAACCTTGCCTTCTTTCGTACTTCAATATTCTGGAGCTAGTGATCTGAAGACACCTATCCTCACAATCAATGGTCCAACTTCTACCTTGGGTGTTTGACCTTTCAACCCAGATCAATGATCCTGAGACCCTCCCCTCGATCAACAGTCGAGATCTCCTCCAGGTTTCAAACTTTTGAGATTTTGAATCTCAAACTTCACCCTTTCCCCAACACTTTTATCTGAAGGTTGTGATTGACTAATGCATGTTCCCCTCTAAATCAACGACTGAGGATTACTTCAGGTCTATACCCAGAGTACACAGATTCATGCCATGTCTCCCCTGAATCTGATAGCTGAAGATCGCTTCAGGACTTTACCCGGAGTTCTCAGATATTTGCCATGTCTCCTCTAGATATGATGGCTTAGATTCACTTCATGTATTCGGGTCTTCAGGGTTCGGCAACCTCAGTTCTCAAACTGAAAAATCCCATGAAAAATATCTCCAAGATCGTGATCTGCTGACAAGTGTCCTTCGATAGATCTAGGACTCTTAGCTCTTTGGCACTCCACGCTTCGGGAAGCTTAGAGTTCAAACTTGATTCCTCCTGAGCTCATGATATCCGACGACTTAGATTATCCTCGGCGATCCAAAACTAGAAGTTCACCTCAGATGATCTAACGGCTCAGCCTGCTTTAGATGATTGGACGACGAAGATTTCACATCAAAAATCTGAAACTCCGGACTTCGAAATTTTCAAGTCTCAAATCTTGGTGGGTTCTCTCCTCTGTGTATACGAAGCATTAAAGCTCACATACCTTGCCTTCAATCAAACAGTTTTTGGTCCTTACATTGTGATCCAACGACCAACGTCGCTCTTCCTCCTAAGCTTATGATTTCTCTAAGTTAGAAGAATTTCTAAGTGTTCAAATGTTTCGAACCTTTGCTCCTCCGACCAATCTAACTCTTGGATCTCATTAACACTTATGAAAAGTTTTATTCCTCCTAATATTGGTCTTGTGAAGACTTCAAATTCTTGCACACTCCTTGCATTTCAGGGATTTCAATAACTCAGATCTAAAGTATTTCTCGAAGATAAGTTCCTCTCACCCTCCTGGCATTCTCCTTTACTAGTTCTTTGACTTCTTACAAAGTCCCTTCGACACTTAGTCAAATCTTGGATCTGTGCACTCCTTGCACCAGATATTTACACAAGGTTTGAATTCTTGCGGATGACTATGCATGCCTTGCACCAGTCTCTTTGCACTCCTTTCAAAGGGAAGTTTCATGCTATCTCTTATGAGCTTCGAAACCGAAACAGATCCCACCAACGCACTCCTTGCGTTCTGTGTGCACACCTTGCACCACTCGACAAAAGAGAAACAATTGAAACTTATCCTAACATTCACAGTTCCATCTACTCATAACGAAATTCATTCATTCATTCATGAAAACACAATAACAAAGAATTGAAGACAATGTCCACACCATGCATTGGGTCAATTTTCCTTTATTATATTCAAAAGTGAAAATGGCTACAACTATCTCAAAACAAAAACTAAAAACTCAGAACTCTCCTACTAACTTGTAGCTAGCCTCATTTGGGCATACATAACCTCTATTTATCTCAGAGTGTTCTTAGGGTTCCCCCCGACTACTTGGCTACTCCAAAACCTAACCTAATGACTATATTAGATCATTCATATTCCAGAGGAGGAGTGGAGACTCCCACTTCGCTCGCAATCGTTCAAGCATGCTTCAAAGATTTTTTTGGCACTGAGTTCAAGCGTGCCTCAAAATATTCATCGAGACTATCAGTGTTAAGATTCCAGAAAGATTCCCATGCACTGAGTGGTCCTGCTCCACATCCTTGCCAACGATGCTCCTGCATCAAAATTCATACCATTTCCAATGCATACCATTGTCATTTCCAATGCATAACATACAAATAAAGGGAAAGTAAATGCATACCATACCATACCATACCATACCATGCAAGACAATGGAAAGGCAATGCATACCATACCATACCATACCATACCATTTTCATTTCCATTTCCAATGCAAATGCATGCCATACCATACCATATCATTTCCAATGCATACCATACAATGGCAAGGCAATGCATACCATTGTCATTGCCAATGCATACCATACCATACCATGAAAGGCAAGGAAATACATGCCATACCATACCATGCCATTGCCAATGCATACCATACCATACCATACTATACCATACAATACAAGGCAATGGCAAGGCAAGGCATACCATACAATACCATACCATACCATACCATGCAAGGCAATGGCAAGGTAAGGAATACCATACGATACCATAACATACCATACAAGGAAATGGAAAGGCAAGGCATACCATACCATGGAAACACAAGGCATACCATACCATACCATGGAAACACAAGGCATGCCATACCATACCATACCATGGAAACATAAGGAATACCATGCAATAACATACCATACCATACCATGCAAGGCAAGGCATACCATACCATGGTAAGGAAAGGCATACCAAACCATTCCATGGAAATTCAAGGCATACCATGCAATAACATACCATACCATACCATACCATGCAAGGCATACCATACCATACCATGGAAAAGAAAGGCAAGGCATACCATATCATACCATGGCAAGGCAAGGCAAGGCATGGCATGGCATGGCAAGGTATGACAAGTCCTGTATGGCATGGCATGGTAAGGCAAGGTAATGCATGGCATGGATTGGTAAGGAAATGCATGGAAATTTAATGTCATGGCATGGCTTGAAAAGTCATGTAAATGTCATGCCATGCCATGGCATGGCTTGGTAGGCATAGCAATGATGTCTTGAATATTGTAGGGATTGATATCCTGAATATTCTAGGGTTGTTATGTGTCATCTTGCATTTCAGAAAGCATTTGTTATCTAAACCCTAGTTTAGGCATGCATTTTTAGCCCCCTTTCATTTAATGATTACTTGTGTTAAGGGTTGTTATATTTATCCTGTTGTAACTTATTTAATATCATTTATTGGCTTGGCGAGGCATGGCAATGTTATGGCATGACAATGGAAAGTTATATTTATTATTATATAGGTTAAAATGGGAAACTACATGACAAGGCATGGGAAGCTACATGACAATGGAATCACATGGCATGTCTTGGCAAGGCATGGAAATGGCATGGCAATGGAATGCCATGTCATGTATTAGAAAGGCATAACATTGGCATGATATGGAAAGGCATTGAAATGACATGGAAATGGCATGACATGGCATGGCTTGTCAAGGCATGGTAATGGCATGGCATGGAAAGGTTTGACAATGGCGTGGAAATGGCAATGTCATGGCATGGAATGACTTGGAAATAAATGACAATGGAATGACATGGCATCAATAGGTTTCTAGGATTGGGTTTGGGAGGGTCCTTTGTCTCCTTGTGTGCTCTAACCCAAAAATTGGGGTAGGAATGTGAAATAAACTCTCATAGATGGTGAAGGGAAAATAATAATGGCTTCAAGTCTCCTTGGAGGAATTTTGGTAGCATAGCATTACTTTCTATAGTGTGTCATGAAATGCAACCTCAAAACCTTTATTTGTAGGTGGAAAATGATACCCATTCTAAGATCTAGTTTTGATGTGAACTCTCTCATTCTATTGATCAAAATCAATAAGTTTAGAGGACATCATGGAAAATTGAATAAATGTTTTTAATAATTAATGGGTTTAACAAAATTTACATATACTCACTACACAGTCTAAACAAACATGTGCATTAATGAGTCATTGACTAGTATTTTTGGCATTTATGAAGGGTTACACATAAATCAAATGATTCTATATATGTCATGTATATAAAGAGGGGAATAATGTGTGTGCCCTAGAAGATAACCTTGAGATGAAATTTTTAAGTGATTTACAATTATGTAGAAGATAAATGAGAAAAAATATTTCTATAATAAATTATTGTAATATGCCATTTTTAAGGTCACAATATTTTCAAGTCACCACTATTTGAGTGTGGATTGTCATTGGATTTAGATGGAGATAATTCAAGAGGTACTCCATATTGTTGGTTGTGAGTTAGAATATGGATATCCACAACATTCATGCAAATAATTTAGAAGGAATGATCTATCGATGATGTAGAGATACATGGTTTATTAGCAAACAATGCTACTTGAGAACCATTAATTTCTTATGTGTTTAGCACTTAGCAATATTTTCCACCATAATCTATTCTTTAATGCATAATGCAAGTATTTATAATCACTTTAGAAACAAATCAAGGGATTATTACACATAAAATTCATACACTTTGGAATTCAAACACTTTGAAATTCATATATTCATAAACATCAAATGTAGAAACAATGAGATTCATAAAACAATGTGCCATGATATACACACACACACACACACACACACACACACACACACACACACTCGACATCGTCTAAATTGTACATTTTTTACAAAATGGCATCTCGTGCCCAATTTAAAAAGAGACAACAAGTGCCTTAACATAAAAAAGCATCTATATCGTGGCCTAGCTACAAAATGACAGTAGTTTGTCAATCATTGACCATCACCACCCTCAGGAGCATCTTGGAAATTTATGTTTCTTCTCTTGCTTGAGGATGCACCTCAAGAGGTTCTAGGCCTGGGCATGCTTCAACGCTTTGGATATTGCACAAAGAATAAAGAGTGCTATAAGTTTTTTTCATCAATGAATTAATAGACATACAAATTGATACTTTATAATTTAACCTAAGGTAACTCAACACATATGAAACTGTCAATCATGAGGGTGTTACCCTCCTCCGTGACCCTAATCTCTCTATAAATCCACCCTACATCAGTTACAAGGATCAAGTCAAGAAAATTAAACAAATATGTGTAAAATAAATTCATGAAACATAAAAAATTATCATCAATGCATTATCTCACTGTGAATATCTCAAGCATCGATGGAGATTCATTGGTAGATGGAGCACTAGGTTGTACAACCTAATCTGAGACAACCTCTATTGTTGCATTCTCTTTCAATGGGGCCAAAAGTGGTGGTCGGGGTGGGTGGCAGACATGTGGGTTGTGATGGACCCTCACAGGTTGTACAAGTGATTCTAACACACTAGGCCTGAAAAAAGGAAACCCAGAAGCAACGCCCAGGTGCCTAGGGGGTGCAATACTACTATACCTAGAAAATATATCAGCGACCTGTATATATATGAATAAAATTGAACTATTAGTACCAAATAGTAAAATTCAAAAACATAAACACAAACAATTTGAGAATTATATGATATTTAACTTTACACATGATACCTGTGATGTTGGTGACTTGTCCATCCCAGATCAAAAATCCCTGGCATCGCCAGGTACCAAATATTGTAGAAACAAGAGAACATGTAAAAAATTTGAGGATGTCATAAAATAAAGAAATGACTATGTTGAATCTATCAAATGTGATACATACCTGTGTGTACGATGCACCCAATGAACATGCTGCCTCTACTGCTGTATCAGTGGTGGGGCTAGGCATCAATGCATCCATATGCACAGAGGGTATGTTGTTGGGATGAAACAATTGCAAAACAAAATACAATCAAATACACACACACACACACACACACACACACAAAAAAAAAAAATACAAAATAAATATATAACGATGAAGAACATAGAGAGGGTTAAGATACTAACCTCCTCCATGAAGCTATGTTGTCCACTGGGATCTATAGGCCCATAGCATGTCTTCCTACAGATCGAGCATCTGTGAGGTTCACATGGACGACTATTATTTCCATGTTATCACTCCTCATTGTACTCTCTTGTTCATGTTGATGCTCCAACTCCTCTATCAACGTCACTAGCAGGTACCTCCTATCAAGATAGTGCAACAAAGATACTATGTTGCACTAGGATACGAGTCAATGATGAGATGGCTAGTTGTATCTATTGCAATTTCTCTGTAATAGGAGGATGTTGGGTAGGGGGGTTAGGCCTTCACCTGGGGGAACATGTACTTAACACAAGATCACACCTGACATGCTCTCGATCCTGCGCAGATCCTCTACCCACTCCATGGAAGTCACCAATGTCAAAGTAGTTGACATGCTTAACAATAATAAACTCATCCCATAATTTCCTCAGAAAATATAAGGGAATCTCCTTGTTATTGCAGGGAGGTTTATAAAAATCCATATACCACCTATCCATCCAATTTTGACTAATATGGGGATGGATGCAGCAGTCAATGGAGATGCATTTCCTACTCAATGGTACTTCTTGTCTATTTCTAGGATCCCTGAAAATAGACAATATTTGGTGTTTTGAAATGCCCAGTTCTTTGACTTGGTTTCTATCCAAACCAGTGCTATAGAACTCATACATTCGTCCCTATAATCATAAATAGGGGTCAATTTCCCTTGGGAACTTGCAATGTATTCCACAATGATGTTCAAAGAAGTGTCCAAGGATACTTTGCTAGGCTCTCTAGTCTCCCTTAATTGTTCCTCAAGGGTTCGTAATATAACCAACCCCTCATCAATTTAAGTGTTTACATTGTGTGGTGGTGGTGGGTTGGGGTTTTGATCTTCTTGGTTTTCTTCTGAGCAGTTTAAATTGTCTTGGGGATCCATTGTATTATATATACTACAATTTAAAAGCCATGGCATGTAAATTAGGTTCCTTTTTATTTAAAATACAAAATTACATTTTTATTTTAATTTAGATTATCAGGAGAAAAATAATAAATTGGAATGAATAAATTGGATTAAAATTAAGAAAAATGTAACATACTTGGACATGGTGGCCCCCTCCTCCCTTTATTTCTCCTCTCTAGCTCTACTATATTTTCCCAATGAGAGAAACATGAGTGTGATTTGTGCACAATCGGCACAAATCATGCTTGGGCCCTTTAAATATTTTTATCAGTAAGAATGTGTGCACATTCTTAGGACCACACATGCATTCTTAAGGCCACACATGTGTTCTTAAGAATGCGCAAGCGGTTTCTCCACTAAACCTACATGGAAATCCATGTGGAGATTCAGCCACATCCAAACCTATAGGTATAGGAACGTGTGTGTGTTCCTAAGAATGTGCATGTGTTCCTGGAAGTGCACGTTCTTAATCATGCCCTTGCCACTTTTTCAGCTGTGAACTTCTTGCATTCACATTGGGTTTATTTCTTAAAGAAAAAGGATCATGTCCTTAAACGTTTCAAGGAATTTAGGGCATTGGTTGAAAAGGAATTTGGTCAACCTATGGAATTTGTAATCTCTGAAAATGTAGGAGAATATATGATCAAGAATTTTGAGAGCTTGTTGTCACAACATGATATCTCTTGGAAAATATCTACATGTTACACATATTAGTAGAATATTGTTCCTAAAGGGAAGAACTATATTTTGGTTGAAGTGGCATGGTGCTTTCTTTAGGTTAAAGGTATGCTCAATCATTTTGAGGTAGAGGTTGTATACCACTCAAACTACCTTATAAACATGATTTGAACCAAATTTGTGTGGGATATGACCACCCTCAAGAAATGGAGTGGAAGGAATATGTATATTTTGGGTCATATTCTGGATGTTAATAGAAATAATCTAGATGCAAAGATTCATACTTATATTATAGTGGGAAAATCTAACAAGTCTTCATCCTATAGTTTGTTTATCTAGTGAATGAGAAGTCATTTGTAGAAGAGATGTTTTCTTTGATGATCAAGTTTCACATGTTTTTTTGTTGAACTCCTCTTTTGATTGTTAAGTAATGATCCATTTGGAATTTGGAATAATTAATGATTGACTAACTTTATTACACAACATTTATTGACATGTCAACCATCTTGTCAAATGTATAATCAATTTTCAAGATATATTTGAATTGTAGTTGACCTTCTACAATAGAGTCAACTACAAGAATTGGATTTCTTCATCATTTGACAGTGGAATCTCATCATGAATTTGATGCAAGAACTCCTTATGAAAGGGACATTAGTCTTATCCAATGGGTGGCTAAGATAATTAAATTTTCTAGTACTGATGAAGGTAATGTGAATGACTTGAGGAATACTAGATGATAGAAAAAACATGGTAGTGTTTCTTTAATTGCATGTGTTCTAGAGGCATGTGACCTTGATACATATGTATATTCCCATGGTTAACTTGAATGGGGAAATGTTATTGCTAAAGAGTACAATTCCTTGATGAAGAGTAAAACTTGGGACTACAAGACTAAATTATGATTTGAAGGTATCATTGAGAGACATAAGGATTACTTGTAGAAAAAAGGTTTTCTTAGTAGTAAGGTAACAACTATATCAATATCTTCCCCTTGTTGCAAAGATAAATTATGTTAGGGTTCTTCTTTCACTTTCTACTAATTTTGGATGGGAGGTACATTAGATGGATGCAAAGAGTTCTTTATTACATGGTGATGTCTCTAGGGATATTGAATCTCTCATGAAATATGAATATAACCTTTGAATAAAGGAATAATTGTAACCACCAAATCTTCAACAAAAGTATGGAGAGTATAAGATAGCAGATGATGGAATTATTATATAAAAAAAAACAAAATCATGTCCCTATTTCCCATGAGTTGTGGAAATACATCTTGAATGAAATTGATAATGTTCTATATTTTGAACACCCTAGGTACCAAATAACATTGCAACAATGAGGAAAAAATACTTTTGGTCAATAATGAAAATATATGGCGATAAATACATAGCAAGATGTGTGGAGTGTCAGCAAGTTAAAGACACAAATAAACATCCAATAGGTTTGTTACAACCCTTGTCATTGCCATAATATAAATGGGAAGTAGTACCTATTAATTTTATCATTTTCTTATCAAGAGTAATGAGGAAACATGGCTTTGTCATGGTGGTGGTGGATAAAAGGACAAATAATGTCCATTTTATTCCAATTAAGTCCACACACAAGGGAAGAAACATAAATACATCTACATGAAAGAAGTGGCTAGAATGCATGAGATATCCAAGGCCATTTTGTCTAGAAAGTTTCTAAGTTCACTTCAAACTTTTGGAAAAGACTCTTCAAGGCATTTGAACAAATCTAAATTTTGATACTACATATCATCCAAAAACCAATGTACAAATATAAAGAGTTAACCAAGTAATAGAAGACAGATTATGGATGTACTTGATGGATAAGTCATACAACTGGAAGAGTATTTTCACTTGGTTGAATTTACCTACAACAATGGACATCATGCCTCTATGGATATAAGTACATTTGAAAAGTTTCTATGGAAAAAATATACAACACACTAGTAAGTTGGGATAATGTGTGTCATTAACTTATAATTGGGTCAAAATTTCTCAAGGAAATGGAAGAACCAATTTCCAGAATCAAGAAGAATTTGAAAATAGCACATGATAGGCATGGATGTTATGTAGATAAAAATAGAGTGGATAAGGAATTTGGAGTTGGATATCATGTATTTCTTAGAGTGCATTTCTTAGAGTTCCATATTGCAGTCCTTTTGAAGTCCTTGATAAAATACCATGAGTTGAATATATGATAACATTCTCTACTATCATAAAATATCACAATATGTTTCATGCATATTTATTAAAGAAGTATGTGCATAATCCCAACCATATCATTAATTGGGCTTTGATCCATGTGGAACCAGAAGGAGAAATCTAAACAAAACCATTTTACATTCCACCAGAGAGAGAAATCTAAAAAAAAACATTTTACATCTTCAATAGCAAGTCACATTGCTTCAAAATACATCCAATAGGTAGGTAAAGGTCCAATAAACATATTACAATACCAATAAGGTGACATGGAAGTTGGAAAATGCAAGATCTTATTGGATTGAAAGAGGTAGCAGTGGTTCCTTCCTTCCTAGATTGTGGTTCAAATCATTACAAAGTGAGGAGGTAGGTCAGAAAGTATCACAAAACCTTTATTGTATTTCTTTGCAATGGTGCCTCCACTGCTACACTTCTACTAGACATTCCCATTTTTGTTTCAATCTTGACATTGCATTGATGCCAATGGTAATGTAGTGCGTGGGAGATATCAATTTTGACCTTTTGATTATGCCAGATAATATATACATATGCTTAATGATAACTTGGATACAATCCTAGACATAAGTGGTTTTATTTTAAAGAATGACAATATACACTACCTATGACTAGACCTAGACATAAGTGGTTTTATTTTAAATAATGACAATATACACTACCTGTGAATAGACCTAGACATAAGTGGTTTTATTTTAAAGAATGACAATTGTTAGCACCAGAAGTCACCCCTGGATTGAGGCAAAGGTAAGCCTGATACCCATAAGAGTTTTATGTCACGAGTTGGTTTAAAGGGGTCAAATGGGCGTAGTCTCAGGAAAGCATCGTCTTAACTTAGAAAACTAGACTGATATGTGTAGGCTGGTGAGGTCTTGGTTTAAATTCAATTAGTAGGTTGTAGTAAGGGTGAGTAGGAGGAATACTTTGGTGAGAAGATGTAGAGGCCTTCTGAGGACATCAGGTCTTTCAACATCCCAAGGAGGAACAATTTAAAAGAAAGAACTTCTTGAATTTAAATCTCAAAGAAACTAAAAGGAACTGTAACAACACTATAATCAAACTTTCATCATAATGCAGTCACAATAATTCAAGTGAATCAATCAAACATGAACCCTTTCAACATCAGAGGGAAACAAGAGGGAGTAAGAAAGATGACTTTCATTAAATAAGAAGTCTCAAATGCATATACATAATCAGAAGCCAGAGGCTTTACTAAAACTTTATAATACAGGAGCTTTTTTCTACCATCGACCATTACAAAATATAAAAACTGAGTATATATACTCAAATCAACTTCCCCCCCTACATAAGCACACTCTAGTAATTGTATTCAAGGCTTAGCGTCTACATCTTCCTTTGTCAGACTGCACTTGCACTCTTCTATCAGACACAATCTCGGATCGGTATGGGCTTTGTAGGAAAATCTGCGGACAAGGGAACTTTGGGTTGACAATCTGCCTCCACGACCAATTCTTCCATGCTTTCCATTCATGGAACGAAATGAGGTTCCAACCACCCCTCTACTTTCATTAACTACATTCATCGGGATTGAGAAGAGGCCTAATACTTATGCATGTTCTAGGCGGTGCCAATGATCCCTTCGAACTGATCTCGGTGCTTTGAAACCACACAACCCTTTGTTGAGACCAAGATGGGTGCTTTGGGCCTTTGGCATGGATTTTCTCCATTTCTCCACATGACCTCAGGCCATGAGCTGGGGCTCCCATGTGAAATTTCAGGAGTTTTCAATCCATTCAACCTCCAAAATCCCAATGCTCGATCCTGTGAAATGACTTGTCCATATCGATGATCAGACTCATTTTGAATCTGATGGCCAAGATCATTTCCTTGAATGGCCTTAGCTACCTATCGCTCAATAAGATCTTACCTTTCATTTAGCCCCACTTTCCATATGACTCTAGGCTGTGACCGTGTGCCTAATTCCCAGGTGTTTCAGGATTTCATGTTTCACGAGTTTGCATTGTGTTCCATGCTGAAATATCTGAGTCGCAAAATCGTGATTTTTTGGATCGGGTGACACATGTCCCTTTGCATTAGACGATTCTGATGAACATCGATATTTCGGGACCTTGGGCCATCAACATTTCTCACTTCAACTTTCCCGAAATGAGTTTCCTCACACTGATCCTGCACTGCGTGTTCTTTTGGAATGGACGTCCAAGATCATTTCAGGACTTCACACTTCGCGAGTCTTCAAGACTCTACCCTCTTACTTTCCCGACTTGAAAAATCGCGAAAAGATGATCCAATGGTCTAGATCTCTCCTTTAATCAATGGCTGTGATCTTTTCATGATTTTGAATTTCACGAACTCTGATGACTCTACTCCTTGACTACTCCATCTCACGAAACTACGAAAAACTGCTCCTTGTCTGCACACTTGATTTGAGACCACATCAAACCGCTTCATGTGTTACGCTTGGTGCTCACGACTATGGCCTGTGAACTATTACTTGGATGACTGGCTGGGGGCTTAGGAAAACAAAGGATCAATGATAGAGGCAAAGAGAGAGATGATCGACTTTATGGAAAACAGAGAGGTTTATGGCCGATATTTCTCAGGCAAGCTGCTAAGGAAAAACAGGTCGATCAAATGGATGGGGGCAAACAGAAGAAAACTACAAGATGAAAGAGGAAAACTTACGATCAGGTTTGCAAAAGGAGGAGAGATAGGGAAAATTTGCAGACTTAAGGTAGAAAACGCAAACCCTAAGGATTTGACAAGTTTATGTGCTAACATTAGGCTCCACAGGGGATGGCATGCTCCTTGCGGGCCGCCAAGAATGCATAGTTCTAGTGCCTTAGCTGTTGGGTTATCGAGTCATGCTCAAAATATTCATAGAAAAAAATAGGGAAATATGTACACTGCTCTACTAAAACGAAAACAAACACATGGGTGCCAGAAGGAGCTTATTTATGTACAATCCTAAACTAACTAATTATTTTACAAAATGTTAGGTGAAAGCAAACTTCCACCATAGCCACTCAAGTAATTGTCTAACTGGAAGGCCCTTGGCTCTGTCAGTGATTTCTAACATATGATGCAACCACAACAATAGAATGGTTACATCCTTCAGATTTCCTCTGAATGCTGAAAATAAGATGAAGCTAAGAGGCTTCAAAACGTGGAGGAACTGCAACTCCATGTACTCCTTGGTTGGCTCATAGAATAGGTGACAGAAAGCATGTTCTGTCTGGAAGTTGCTCACACATGGCTGGATATCTATGGAAATCTCAGGTGAATGAGAGGATGATGCAGGCTGACTGATTTTAGACAATGGATTCTCACTTACAAGCTCTGAGCAGGCTATAAACTGCATCTTTGGATCCTCCTCTTCTTCTCCATGGCTTTCCCAAGGATCAAATTCATAATCATCATAAATAGGGACCATGGGAAATCTCTGGTTTTTGTCATGTCCTTCAGTGTCTTCATAGTGCTCAAATGTAGGATAAGCTTGTTGCTCATCATCACTAGAATATTCATCAAGAAAGTGTTTCCCTTCATATCTATGATCCACCTCCAAAACAATGATCTCATTGAGAATATAACTGTTAAAAATATCCATTTCAGGGACAACAGTAACTGTCACTTTTGGTTGTTCATACATATGATTTTTCTCTTTAATCGTAGGTAAAAATATGTCATGGGAAACCTCTTGAAGGAAAAGAGAAGAATCCTCCTCCACATCCATCTCTTCTTCATCATAAGAAAGGTTGCCAGGAACACCTGCTTCAACCCCATATCCATGAGATCTATCTACTGTAGACAACATCTTCTCTATAAACTCAAAATTTTCACAAGAGGCATGTTGATATTTATGAACATCTAAAAGAACAAATGTATCTGAAATGATGTCAGATGTTTCTGTGCTAGGGATAACATAATGAATATCATTCAACGCCTCTAGATTTTCATAGCAAATTATTTCTTCCACAACAACAACTTCATCACAAAATTGATCTTTGTGACAGGAAAAATCTCTATAAAGAAAAGAAAGCTCATCACAACAATTTTCATAAAGATACTCAGCTGAAAAATAATCCTTACAAAACGAATTGAAAGCTGCATGAAAATCTGTCAAAGAGATAATGCTTGCAGTGGGAAGATATTGACACCAATCATGGGCAATTCCTTTTAATGAACACTTGAAAAGATGAATCTGAACATCTTCATGCACGAGATATGAAATCGATGAATAAATTCATGAAAGTCCAGCAAATGTTCGGCTGGTACCTCCGAACTTTTTGCTTGAAATCCAGGGAGGATGTTTTCCCATTCATCTCTATTAGGCATTGGATTTGGGAAACCAACTATTTTCAAAAAATCACAGAAGGCATACCTCGGAGCCGAAGTCTCTTTCATTTCAAACCAATGAAGTCGCCAGTGGATTCTTTAGGCATGGAGTCGCCAGGTGAAAGATGCATAGCTTTGAATGTGTATGGTATTGGTTCACCATCAAAGACTAGATCTGATCATCTTCCTTCTCCCAAGGAACTTCTCAAGCTGAGAAAGAAGCTGCCTAAAAATATCTCGAGAAATCTCCTCTGGGTCAGCTTCAGGTGTGCTAGAGGAAGCCACAACTAAAAATGTTGAGTGGAAACAATGGAGTCTCCACAATGGAGTCGCTAGGTGCAAGTGCAATCTTCAATGGTTCTAATATCTGATTCACCTTCAGAACTAGAAACTTCGTTGTCGTTCAATCCCAGGGAAAATTCTTCAATTTGTTCTGCGACAATGGCACCAAAAATGTTAACACCAGAAGTCATCCCTGGATTGTGGTAGAGGTAAGCCTGATACCCATCATAGTTTTATGTCACAGGTTGGTGTAAAGGGGTCAAATGGGTGCAGTCTCAGGAAAGTATCGTCTTAACTCAGAAAACTAGACTGATATGTGCAGGCAGGTGAGGTCTTGGTTTAACTTCAATCAGTGGGTTGTAGTAAGGGTGAGTAGGAGGAAGACTTTCGTGAGAAGATGTAGAGGCCTGCTGAGGACATCATGTCTTTTAGTAGCCCAAGGAGGAAAAATTTAAAAGCAAGAACTTCTCGAATTTAAATCTCAAAGAAACTAAAAGGAACTATAACAACACTATAATCAAACTTTCATCATAATGTAGTCACAATAATTCAAGTGAATCAGTCAAACATAAACTCTTTCAGCATCAGAGGGAAACAAAAGGGAGTAAGAAAACTGACTGTCATTAAACAAGAAGTCTCAAATGCATATACATAATCATAAGCCAAAGGCTTTACTAAAACTTTACAATACGGGAGCTTTGCTCTACCACCGACCATTACAAAATATAAAAACTGAGTATATATACTCAAATCAACTTGCCCCCCTACAGAAGCACACTCTGGTAACTGTATTCAAGGCTTGGCGTCTTCATCTTCCTCTGTCAGGCTGCACTTGCACTCTTTTGTTAGACGCGATCTCGGATCGATATGGGCTTTGCAGGAAAATCTGCTGACAAGGGAACTTTGGGTTGACAGTCTGCCTCCACAATCAATTCTTCCATGTTTTCCATTTATGGAACGAAATGAGGTTCCAACCACCCCTCTACTTTCATTAACTACTTTCATCGGGTTCGAGAAGAGGCCCAATACTAATGCATGTTCTAGGCAGTGCCAATGATCCCTTTGAACTGATCTCGGTGCTTTGAAACCACATAGCCCTTTGCTAAGACCAAGACGGGTGCTTTGGGCCTTTGGTGCAGCTTTTCTCCATTGCTCCACACAACCTCGGGCCATGACCTTGGGCTCCCATGTGAAATTTTGGGATTTCGCATTTCAGTAGTTTTCAATCCATTCAACCTCCAAAATCCTGATGCTCGATCCTGTGAAATGACCTATCGAGATCGATGATCAAAATCATTTTGAATTTGATGGTCAAGATCTTTTCCTCGAACGGCCTCAGCTGCCTGCCACTCAATAAGTGCTTACCTTTCATTTAGCTCTACCTTCCATATGACCCTGGGCTGCAACAGTGTGCTTAATTCCCAGGCGTTTCGGGATTTCGCGTTTGGCGAGTTTGCATTGTGTTCCATGCTAAAATCTCTGAGTTGCAAAATCACGATTGTTTGGGTCGAGCGACACATGTCCCTTTGTATCAGACGGTTCTGATGAACATCGACATTTCAGGACCTTGGGTCATTGGCATTTCTTACTTCAGCTTTCCCGAAATGAATTTATTCACACTAATCCTGCACCGCGTGTTCTTCTGGAATGGACGACCAAGATTATTTTGGGACTTCGCGATTCACAAGTCTTCAAGACTCTACCCTCTTATTTTCTCGACTAGTGAAACCGCGAAAAACTGATCCAACGGTCCAGATCTCTCCTTTAATCAACAACTACGATCTTTTCGCGATTTCACATTTAGCGAGTTCTGATGACTCTACTCCTTGACTGCTCCATCTCGCGAAATTGCGAAAAACTGCTCCTTGTCCGCTCGCTTGATTTGAGACCACATCAAACTGCTTCATGTGTTGCACTTGGTGCTCACGACTATGGCCTGTGAACGATTACTTTGATGACTCGCTGGGGACTTAGGAAAACAAAGGATCAGTGACAGAGGCAAAGAGAGAGGTGATTGACTTTATGGAAAATGGAGAGGTTTATGGCCGATATTTCTCAGGGAAGCTGCTAAGGAAAAACAGGTCAATCAAACGGATGAGGGAAAACAGAGGAAAATTGCAAGCCGAAAGAGGAAAACTTGCGATCGGGTCTGCAAAAGGAGGAGAGACAAGGGAAAATTTGCAGACTTAAGGTAGAAACCACAAACCCTAAGGCTTTGACAAGTTTATGTGATAACAACAATATACACTATGTGTAACCAGACCGGTAAACAATCTGAAAATGTATTTTGGTTTTGTACGTAGGTACATTTTTCATTATATTAATAAAACCACCAAAGGTTTTATTAATAAAAACAACATGAGAGAGAACGGAAGGAAGTTTTGTGCAGGTTGATGCGCATTGAGGGTTATGATGGGAGATTAATGGATTAGTAAGCCTGTAATGGTAATGCCGACGAACATGACCTAATTCCGTCTACTCACTGACTAAGCTACGTCTGCCTCCTCATTCCTCGAGGTGAGTTGAAGTTACCGCATTTGTTTGGATATGCGCCGTTTCAAACTTGGAATGAATACACTGTAAATTGCCACGGCACGATTACAGGGATATTGCGACGATATTCATTATTCTGTGCACGTCTCTGAAGTCTGTCCCTCTGAAAGGAAGGAGACGCATGGCATGGATGCAGTAGCTATGGCATGGTGCATCGTCCCATAATCATTCTCATCAACATCCATGTCCATGGGCATGGTTGTGCAGTCTGTAATGACCAAAATTTATTTGTGAAAATGGCATTCATTGAGTGAAAGAAACAAAAGCTTGAGGCCAATTATGGGGCCGCTTGTTTGTTTCCAGCCGCCCAGAGAGCAATTAAAAGCTTCACGGGTTGATACATCCCCTGGTGAGAAGAGAAAATAGTGAGGACAATGAAATCATATCCTGCGATGGGTGCAACTGCATCAGAATGACACCTATGCCCTCTGCACTGCCTCTGTAATGACACCTATGCCGTCTGCACTGCTTGTGTATATGCAGTACAGCCACTATCACTTTATACCTGGCGTTTACAGTCCACTCACTACTTGAAATCATAAGTACAATACCATTAAAGTATACTCAAACTCTACAAGAAGATGAAACAGGCAGCGCTCTTTCGTCGTGAGTATTATGAAGGGAAAATTGTAAGTTGACCATTTAAATCGCAATGATGTAATGGGAATAAAACGTAGAGAGCAAGAAACTCTCATGATGTGATTACAGAAGTGGCAGATGATATTTCAATTCTACTTCAAGTGGGTACCATATAAGTTATCAAGTAAAGCACTGACTATACATATGTACGAGTAGCTCGTTACAAAATATATTAAAAAACATAATATATTTGAGTTTAATACAATGATTTTAGAATGTCCATTGAACACAATCTAATCATACATATGTGTATTGAACTAGTGAATTACAAAAGTATTTATAAAATAAAAATGGTTGATGTCCATTTATATTAGCATGTAAGATATATCATAATACAAGTGATTGTTTTCATGGAAAACAAAGTGTATCAATTATAGCAAGAAAAAGTTGACATCAACACAAGAAAGAGATGACATCAACACTATCATTGCGATATGGAAGTTTCATAAGTATATGTATATCAAATTTTGATTGATACATATACTATGTATTCTTAATTATAAATGATTATCATTGAAAGCATGATGAGTTTGAAAACAAAGTGTATCAAGAGATGACATCAACACTATCATTGTGATATGGAAGTTTCATAAGTATATGTATATCAAAATTTGATTGATACATATATTATGTATTTTTATTATGAATGATTATTATTGAAAGCATGATGAGTTTGAAAACAAAGTGTATCGATCATAGGAAAAAAAAGATGACATTGACACTATGAGTGTGTTCCACATAATATGGAAGTTTCATAAGTATATGTATATCGAAATTTGATTGATACATATACATATACTATGTATCCTTGATTATGAATKRTTATCATTGAAAAYGTGATGAGTTTGGGGTTTTAGTGCTTCACTATATTTTGATTKTTTTTATCTTGTTATAAATGAGTGTCGTGAATTGTGAATTGAAAACTTAGTTGTTGGATCTTAGAGTCAAATATCAATTAATAGATGTTTAGTTGTTGGACCTTAGAGTCAAATATCAATTAATAGATGTTCTTTTTTGAAATTGATTGGTGCTCCAAGACTGTGTACATGATATATAATGGATGGTGACTCCCTAATCACGATAGTGTTTTGTCATTTCCCATGTCCAAATTTTGGGAGAGTAAATATTCAATTCGAACATTAAACCCAAGTTCTTAAGTAATTCCTAAATATTGAAGATCCTTTTGAGAGTAATGCTATCTACAAGAATCAATTGTAGCTTCATACTCCAAACATCTTGTTGAAATTTTTGTAAGTGATTGATGATAGATTAGAGTAGGACTTCAAGGATAGGAAGGATACAAGGGTGCTCATTTGGAAAATGTATCCTTGCTAGTGTTCTGCGTGAATGAAGGACTTCCTTGAACCAACTAAGCAAAGTGTGATTTTTATCCCCATCAAGCTTGAAATAAAACACCAAAAAACATGTCTTGTATGGCACACTCTATTGTAATGGAATTTGGAATAAGGTCCTTCAACCATATGAATATTTAGGGTCCATGGCATTGAAAAAGAGAGACTATCGATGTTCTATACCAATGTTGATTTCTCCCTCTTCTATTGTTTACATTTCAATTTCATAGACTAAATCCCTAGTGTCTATTTGCTTCCTTTTAACGTAATGTTTGGTGATCTTCTCAATGTGTTAAATGTACTGGCTTTAAGTGAAGAGACTTGATTGATGGGTTCAACTATATTTTGTATTTGAGGATGATCAAAATAAGTGGTAGAGATAGGCTAGTAGGACTATCCTTTGTAATGGAAACTTCATTTTTTCTCAAATTATAAAAATTGGTGCCGTCATCTTCATGGGTATTATGTTAATGTTCCACTTTAACTAAAAAATTATCAAAAAATTATCAAAGTATACATGGTGTTTTTCCTTTATCATTCATTGAAAAAAAGAGTACAAATGTTGGAACTAATGCTCATTACAATGGAAATTAATGGGACATAAAGATACCCATACAAGATGCAAATTATATACATAATAAAGGGTATGATAAGATTTATGCAATCCCCAAAAAGGTACATTGATCAATTTAGTAAATTTGCTAAGAATAAAATAGGACAATAGTGGTCTAGTGAAGCTTTGAAAGTTTGATTATAATATCCATGGCTATAAATTCACCCTTGACATCATTTTTTATGAGTGAATACGTGATACTCAAAGTCCATCTAGTGTAACAAGTGCCTATAGGATGGTTGTATCCTTATTTCATATCTAAATAAATTCCCATGGCTTTTCTTATTGTCACACTATCTCATGCAAACACCTAATGGCGACAATAGGTTTGATATGATGCCTAAGGGTGTTTATGTACTTAATGATTATTTTCATTCTACGATAATGTTGTTATTGAACCTATCAACACCTTATGTCTATGTATGATAAAAATAAACATCTTGGCCATGAGTTATGGTGTGTACATGAAGCCTTTGATAACATATATCATGGTATGGGGAGCTAATCTCTCACTCATCAAGATTTAGTCATCTTAGTGTAATGTGAATGCAATTAGTTTCATTATGGGGATCCATATGCCAAAGTTTCTTTGTACCCACTCTATATTAGTGCTAATATTACCCAAATCATTTGTTGTTATGTTTTGGTTCCATTAAATATGGCATGTTATTATAATAGAGAGATGCAAGATCATGTGATGGATACTTTGAAGATGAGAAAGTAGTCTTCAATTTTACGAAGATATCCAATCTCTCTACTCTAAAATAATGTGTTGCAACTTTTTAATAATTTACTGTGAATCATGTTCTATAATCAAATAAATAGCTTGCAATAATTTATCTTTATTGAGGCTATACCAAGGAGTGAGTAGTTCAACATGGTTATTTTGGAAGATTCCAGTATTCTGCAGAACAAATGAGTGAATCCCTTCTCATTCCTTACAAGACCTCCAAAACTAGCAAAACTTGAGTTTCTCCAAGAAGCTCCACCAAAATTTAGTTTCATGAAGTGAGCTATGGGAGGTGTCCACTTAACTTAATGATGATTTATTATATGATAAGAGAAGGGTGAGTGAAAAAAAAATTGGATCATTATTCCCAAAAATGACAATATATTCATCATGTTCTATCCCCTTAACAACCACAAAAGACCAAGCCGTTTCTAGAGTTGATTTAGATATTTGTAAGTTTTTTTCATTTTGGGTATCTTGATATACATAGGTATGTTTATCATTAAGTACTATTTTATTTATTTATATCCCAATGTTCCAAATTATTATCACAAGTATCATCACCCATAATATTTAGATCCCCAATATTGAGGAGAAAGAGACTTGTGACCATTATTCAATTAGTTATATTATAATTTTGTTAACACATAATTCTTGATTGCCTCCTAATGTGGTTTCAATCCCATATTCCCTAATCATATGAGCATGTGATAAATAAGTTATCAATAGCCTTGGAGTTGGTTAGGAACATTACAAATATTAATAATCCTTTGAACTTTCTTATTTTTCTAATGTTATCACAAGAAATGGTGTTCTTTTCATTCCAATTGTCATAGGTAGTTTGAGGGCTTTGGCTAGTGATTTGAGTTTTAGATATTTGCCTAAATTTCATCCCTTATTCATATTTCCATTTGTTTTATCAGAATTTTTTAATCTTGAAATAAAGTAAAATTCCCATGACTTTGTTTATCCCAATGATGAGTATGTATTCCTTCTTTATAAGGAATTTCAAACCAAATTACCTTTGCAAAGTAATTGTGAATCCTTCCCTCCCATTGATTTTGGTAATTCCATTTCCAAAACCTAATTAAACATTTCCTAAGTCATTATGGGTGTCTTCAATCAAAATTTAATTAATTATGAGTTATCAAAATAGATAATATTAAATATGGTATTATATGGGAATAAATGTCTGACTTGAGGGATGGAAATTGGTTCTAAGAATATTCTTACATTAGAGATAATAATCCATCAAGAAATTCACAAAACAATTTCTCCTATATTAAGGTAATATTCCCTTTAATAATGTTTCACAAAAAATAACCTTTAAGAAAGAGACAAGTCTTATTCAATGCTTTCCAATGAAATATTTCTCATGTACTTACCCTTCCATATGTGGGCCCACGTGTTTCTATATGTGGGCTCACATGTATGATTTTTCATGGAGCCATGTCTAAATTAATTTACATGATAATATTTAGTTTAAGAATTTAATTCACTAACATGATCCTCTCAAATAATCAAAGATGCACACTTTCTTTAACCATTTAGATCCATGTTGTGGTCCATTATATAAAAAATATTTTTAAATTGTTTCCATTTGTTTGATAACTCATTAGGAACAATATAAAATTGAGAATAAATATATAGGTAGATCTTGTAGTATTACTTTAAAGTATCCTAAGCTTCCAATAATAAGCCTCAAAATGACTAGTCTTAAAGTTCTTTCATGAATTCTCCAATCAAATAATTGCAATTACTTTCTTTAGTCCTAATTCAATTAATATAACTCATAAATACTTTATACATAGTAAGTATCTCTAAAAATAATCAATCCACTGAAATTTCTTAAGTCCTAATTCAATTCATATAACTCATAAATACTTTATACATAGTAAGTATCTCTAAAAATAATCAATTCAATGAAATTTGTGAAATTTCTTAAGTCCTAATTCAATTCATATAACTCATAAATACTTTATACATAGTAAGTATCTCTAAAAATAATCAATTCAGTGAAATTTGTATTGCTTATAAAAAACTGTTTCATTTCTTATATTCATTAATTTCACAAATAAAGATAATAAAAAAATAAAAATAAGCCTTTTCAATCAAAAGATAAATCTTTAAGGATAATGGCTTTCCCAAAGAACATGATATCTTTCCAAAAAAAAAAACTATAAATGAAAAGCATGGTCTATACTTGATACCATTTCTATACCTTAGACACTTTTCTTCTCTTCAAAAATGGAAAATTGTCACTCTAATCCCTCAACCAAAATTGTAAAAATATATGATGTATTGTCTCCTCGTTGTATTCTTCAACTACGATGAAATGGTTCAAGGAACAAACTATGTAAGAGAATTCCTAAATATAATAAAAGCATGGAAAAAATCGAATTATTGTCCCATTGAACCCATGAGTGATCAATTCCAAAGGCCTTCAACATATTAAGAATGAAAGAGTATCTTAGGAAATCGTATGGTTTTGACATATATAGTATAATGATCATTCCATTTTTATGGGATCTGAGTGAATGATAAATGGAATCTAAGTGAATGATGGTTTCTTGTTGCATTATAAAACCATCCAAAATCCATATTCCTGCAATAAATATACCATGTTCTTATAACAAATATACCTTGATATTTTGAGATGATTTTTGTAAGGACTGATTTGAAATGATTTTCCTTTCTTTTAATTTGATTTTATAAACAATGTCACATAAGGTTATGATTGAAATTATATCTACAAGGAGTTCTTCTTTATTTCTTTGGCATTAGAGTAATGAATGAAAACATTATATGTTTTAAGGATAGATATTCTCTTTCGAGATTCCTTATGAACAACAACCCAATACATTTAGAGCCATCCAATACTGGGATTTGCCTTTGGCCATTTCACTAACCGGCTACAAAACCTTTTTGGAAATTGGATTGCACAATTTTTATTAATATTTAGAGATATGTTTTAATATATGAGTATGTCTATTAATTTCTAAAAAATGGATTTGCCTCATATGGTATGGTATTTATAGAATACTGAAGAAATAATCTAATTAATTTTTTAGTAATTATTTTCTTGGAATTAAGGATGCGATTGAATTGATAATTTTCTTTAATAATGGTTATCATTTTATATTAGAAAATGTTGCAATTGAATTGAATAACTTTATAATATAAAAAGAGAATAAAATGATAAATCTAAATATATAGAATACAAAATTGGAAGTCTCTCAATCCAAAGGGCTAGTCTTCTTCATTCTATCCTATGTTGTCTCGATGGGTATATTATCATACAAATTTCTTAAGAAAAAATCTATTATACAAAACATAAGGAATAAAAAAAGGAATGTACTAGTTTTCATGGCTAGTTTGGGTGTTGGCTTGCACTTGATCTTTTGACTTGATTCCACCATTGTTTAGGGTTTTTCCTTTCTTAGGAGTGGAAGCATCTCAAATCTCATGTTGTAAGATCCCCACTATAATCCCCAATTTAATTTATGCATAATGTAAATATGAATATGGCTATGGCCAAGCGATGTAATATGCAGAATGCACTTTCTATTTTTAAATAAAAATAATGTGATCTCAGTTGTTGGGAATATAGACAAAGATGGGGGATGATTAATCCACAAGAGAGAGGGAATGCCTAGGGAGTGTCTAAGAGGGACACAAGGGGGGAATGGTTTATGGGTACTAAGTCAAACCCATATTTCTGAATTTTATTATCATTTGAGGAAACCATGTATTTTTTGTTAAAGTGTATGAGAGCCAAATCATTGAATACCTATCAGGGGGTGGGTGTAGAAGTCACTTCCATAGTTATTGGAACCATGGAGCTGCAGTAAAATCAACATTGGGAAGAGTGAGAAGTCAATTGTCTTGGGAAAACAAAGGAAATTTGTATGGGGAGAATAGGCAGTGTTTCCACATTCAGTCAAGGCATGAACATCAAGCAGAGAGCAAGGAAAAAGAGCACCATAGCTAGATTAGGGATACAGGGAAAATTTGGAGCATGCTGGAGCGTTTTTGGAGTGTTTTGGAGCTAGGAAATGAAGAACTAGGTTGTCATGCCTGAAGAGTGAGCTCGTGTGTGAGTTGCACTATAACCACAAGTGTTTGTTGTTGCTTTCTTGGTATTTTTCTTGGTAGTGATTTCCCTTGAGTTCCCAACATAGAGATTCCTGGTTACCTATTCCATAGAGACCCTAATTGTAGTGGCCATATTATTTAACATCAATTAATTCTACAAACAAAACAGTAAAATTCAATAATTCATTTTAATTGAGCACATTCGCATATAAATTTATCAATGAATAATACAATTTTATAACAAAATAAAAGAAATACACAATTTAAATTACCTTGGTCTGATGCTAACCCTCCGCTTTCCACTTGCCTTGTTGACCACTGCTGAACTGTGTAAACACTGCCCAAAACTTGTTCCACCCTGCCAACTAGGACAACTTCCTAGCTCCAGGATATCATATGGATATCCTGGCCCCCGTGCCCAAAACCTCCAGCAAACCGGTGCCCTTGTACTAAACCTTCCGACTCCAGAACTCAACTCCCCTCCCTACAAATCCAAGAGAGCCCCATAAATCAATCCCCATCTCCCGTAGAATGATCCTCTCCTTTGTAACCTCCTCCGCTCATATAGCCCCTTCATCGACTTCCCCCTCCTTCATTCCTTTCCTTATCCGTTTATTAATTATCTTATCCTTTCGTAGTTAATGCCCCTTATCCCATTATTCATGTTCCTTATCCCCTTTATTTCTTATTTTATCCAATATTTAATGTCCTATCCCTTCCCTAATACATAATCTTTAATTTAACAATATAATTTATTAACCCCCCTTTAATTATTTACTTAATTAATTAATGAGTCAATTAATAATTAATTAATCCTTGACAATCATGAACAAGTAATTAATAATAATAAGTAATTAGTTAATGTTATTTAAGAAATAATTATTGTTTAGCTAGCTTTTAGGATAGTTAGATTATTAAATTAATTATAATTAATAATCCTATACATCTATTTAAGCAGGGTCGTTACATACACCCACCCTTCAAGAAACTTTGTCCCGAAGTTAAGGTATCTTATGGTACAAAGGAAAAGAAACATGGTTCAAACATTCATAACAAGTAACCGACATTATCAGTAAGTAAGTCAAGAAAACTCATGCATACTAGTGTATATGTACAAGAAATGCATGTGTAGCTAGTAC
>ML786051.1:141278-162039 GCA_009831015.1 Picea engelmannii | reverse complement strand
ACTCATACATTTCTATGCATTATCATCATGTAATTGCATACTATCATCATTTCAATTTGGTATCCCTGTACCGATAAATTAACATCAAAGTTTTCCAGTTAGAAATAGATCTCATAATATCCTATAATTCAATTTCGACACCTATTCATAAGATTATCATTTACCCAAAATAGATTGCATCATATCCAACATCATCTTAATAGCATTTAAACATTCATTAAATTCATATTCTCACAATATGTCGCATCATATACATCATCATTAATAATATTTAAACATTCGTAAAATTTGCATTCACCTAATAGATCACATTACATACATCATCATCAATAACATTTAATCATTCATAAAAGTTCATACATTTAAAGTTTAGGTGTATCACTTAATAGTTTCATTCTGAATAGAAAATAAAGTATATAGGCCTCAGGTAATCCTGGTTGTCTAAGTCAAAAGGTGGTGTTACATACATCCCACCTTCAAGAAACATGTTCTCTAGGTGGTCAAAATAGTGAGGGATAGTCTTGTCGTAATGTCTCAGCATCTTCCCAAGTAGCAGATCCTGGAATATACTTGTCCCACTCGACCTTAACTTGGTCTACCAGACAGTTTCTGAGCTGTCGGACTCTATGGTCCAATATGCGTAACGGTTCTACCATGAGGGTTTCCACGTCCGATACCTGCAATTCCTTCCAATTTAGTTTATGTGATTCATTAGCAACATAATGGCGTAAAACAGATACATGAAATACATTATGAGTTTTATGCAAGTGGGGTGGCAGTACGAGACAATATGCAATGGGTCCAATTTTCTCTTGGATCCTGAATGGTCTTATAAGTCGAGGTGACAACTTTTTCCCCTTCCTAAACCGTATGGTACTCTTATTAGGCCTAATATGAATGAAAACCTGGTCTCCCACTTCATAACTTTGGTCGGTCCTGTGTGCATACGCATAGCTTTTCTGCCTATCCTATGTTTCCTTTAGTCTCTGCCTAATCTGAATCACCTGTTCCTCCATTTCTTGAATCAATTCTGGCCCAACTGTTACTAGGTCTTCCAGTCTATCCCAAATTAATGGCATTCTGCATGGCCTCCCATACAAAGCTTCATAGGGTAGCATTCCGATGGAACTATGAAAATTGTTATTGTAGGAAAACTCTAGCAAAGGTAGGTACTTCTCCCACTGGGTTTGATTATCCATTACATACATCCTAAGCATGTCTTCCATGACTTGATTTACTCTCTCAGTTTTCCCATCTGTTTCAGGATGATAAGTTGTGCTTAAGTTCATCTGAGTCCCCAACGCTGACTGTAAACTTGTCCAGAACCTAGAAGTGAATCTGGAGTCTCTGTCTGAAATTATCTTTTTAGGTATCCTGTGCAAACGGATAACCTTGCTTACAAACACACATACCACATCAGTGACATCGTAAGTGTCTCTAATCGGAATAAAACGAGCACTCTTGATTAACTAATCCACTATCACAAGAATGGCATTGTGTCTATGAGATGTGAGCGGCAACCCCACAACAAAATCCATAGAGATGACTTCCCACTTGGACATAGGGACATCATGTGGTTGTAGGAGGCCTGTCGGGTGATGGTGGTCGGCTCTCACTTGTTGACACTCCAGGCATTTGGCGAAGAAATGGACTACATCGCGCTTCATGCCTACCCAGAAGAAGAGCTTCATCATATCTGCGTACATCTTCTTCACACCCAGATGCGCACAATAAAGTGCTCTATGGGCTTCCTTCAGTATGATGCTTCGAATATCCCCATTCTCAGGGATCTACATCCTTCCTTGATATCTTAACAGTCCATCTATTTCCAGACTATATCCTTCATACTTTGGATCTAACTGCCTCCTGCTCTGGAGGTTTGAAGTAACCTTTAAATACCAACTGTCTCGTTGGAGTTGTGTCAACACATGTTCCCTCAGATTGACCTTTAAGGTTACCAAGGAGAAGATACGTGGTCTCCTACTCAAGGCATCTACGACCACATTTTCCTTTCCCTTTATGTACGAAATACCAAAATCATACTCACTCATAAACTCACTCCATCGCCTTTGCCTAGCATTCAGATCTCTTTGAGTGAAGAGATGTTTTAAACTTTGATGGTCCATTTTGAGCTCAAAGTTTCACCCCACAAGATAGTGCCTCAAAATTTTCAGAGCTAGCATTATAGCTGCCAACTCTAAATCATGAGTCATGTATAACTCTTCGTGCTTCTTCAACTTCCTTGACGCATAGGCTATCACTCCTCCATCCTACATTAGCACGGCCCCCAGCCCTTGCTTCGAGGCATTCGTGCAGACTGTGAAGTCCTTTTCCATATTCGGCACTCGTAGAATTGGCACACTAGTTAGTAACCTCTTAAGATCAATGAATGCACTATCACACTCTTCTTTCCATTCATACCTGACCCCCTTACGCTACAAGGTGGTGATGGGTTTCGCTATTTTTGAGAATCCTTCCACAAATCTCCAGTAATAACCTGCTAGTCCCATGAAGCTTCTCACCTCATGGGCATTTTTCGGCACTGGCCACTCCTTAATAGCCTTTACCTTTTCTGGGTCCACAGAGATTCCTTCACCGGAAATGATATGACCTAAATAGTGGATCTCTTTCTGGAAGAAGGAACACTTCGACAACTTCCCATACAATTTGGTCTCTCTAAGGCAAGACAACACTATTCGCAAGTGTTCCTCATGTTCTCTTTCATTCTTGGAATAGATGAGGATGTCATCAAAAAAGAATTGTACAAAACGGTCTAAGTACTTCTGAAATACGCCATTCATGAGGCTCATGAATACTACTGGCACATTGGTCAATCTGAAAGGTACTATAACAAACTCGTAATGTCCAAACCGAGTTTGAAAGGTAGTTTTTGGGATATCACCTTCCTTAATCCTTAACTAATGATACCCTGATCGCAAATCAATCTTTGAGAATATCGCTTCTCCTTTCATTTGATCGAAGGGGTCATCTATTCGTGGCATCAGGTACCTATTTTTCACTGTAGCATGGTTCAAGTCCCTGTAGTCTATACACAGTCGTAAGGATCCATCCTTCTTCTTTACAAAAATTACTAGTGTGCCCCAGGGTGAGACACTGGGCCTTACTAGCCCTAAGTCCAGTGACTCTTTCAACTGCATTTGCAATTCACAAAGTTCTAGTGCTGTCATCCGATACAGAGTCTTGGAGATTGGTTCTGCACTAGGTTTTAGCTCAATAGTAAAATCAAGCTCCCTCTCAGGAGGTAACCCTGGTAACTCGTTTGGAAAAACATCCTTAAATTCTGACAATACCGGATATTGATCCAATGAGGGTCCCTTCCTTTCATTCACTGCTTCCACTACATACAATCGACACCCTTGTCTCAAGAATCACTTAACCTTCATAGTGGATATAAAGCGTAATGAAACTTTTCTCCATACACCCTGGATCTCTACTAGCCTTCCTTCATCATCGACACAAAGCACCCTCTTTGCAAAACAATCTACCAAAGCTTGGTGAGCTGATAACCAATCCATTCCAATGATTAGGTCATACACCCCAAGAGAAGTGACATATACCTTCAACCTAGTAGTACACACTCCCAGGTCTAATATACAATTATCAACACTAGGTCGTACTATTTGTTTTTCCCTCGAAGCCATCTCGACTTGTTTAAATTCATCGTGCTTGTAGGCTGCCAACCCACTCTTTTCTAATGCAGATGGTGAAATGAAATTATCTGTCGCACCAGAATCAAACAAAATCTTAACATTGATATGATTTCGCGTACCTAATGACTCCACCACCGTGGATTGATTTTCGGCCTGACAGTTATTAACCGCTGTGTAAATATGGTGGCTACTACTTGATCTCCCCATCGGTGCCTTTCCTTCTCTATGCACAAACCTTGATTGTAATTCTGGGCAGTCACGCTGGTAATGGGGTCCTCCGCACCCCCAACAGGTAACACGAGATTGAACCTGTGTATTGTTATGTGACTGTCTCTAAAATGAGTTCCTTCCCCTGGAACCCCTGCCCCTACTCATTGTTCCCTGAGATGGTCGTGGACCTATCTGCACCATTGGTGATGAACGAGATGTTGCACTCACTGCCATTGAAATCCCTGCAGCTACTGTCATTGGCATGACTCTGTTACCATATGGCAGTGGCCTTGAGCCCCCTCCCCTAGGAAATGTCCTCGAGGCCTTTTCTACAAATCCAGGACGATGCGGAAATGTTGGTCTTGTACCCCCGGTTAAGTTCATGTGTTCTTCCGCATAACGCACATTTTCCATCGCCTCTGCTACTGAAGATGGTTTCCACATCCGCACCATAGCTCTTATCTTAGGGTTCAATCCATAGACAAAGCGCTCTGCCTGTCGTTGATCATTATCCATATACGAAACATATTTGACCAGTTCCATAAATATGATCTCATATTCTTCTACAGTTCTGTTTCCCTATACTAAGGCATGAAATGCCCCTACCTGTTGTTCCTCGTAGTATGCTGGTATATATTTTCTTTGAAACCTCTCCTCAAAAAGTTCCCAAGATACTGTGTCTGGGGTAAGGTGCTGTTGTCTTTCCAGGTTGCCCCACTAGTTCAAGGCGTTGTCTCTTAACTGAAAAATGGTGATCCTTGCCTTTGAGTTGGATGCATAGTCCCTTAAGGCAAACCACCTTGTCATGCCTTCCAACCATGCTTCCGCACGTTCACTGGCGTGACCCCCGACAAACTTCGAAAGTTTGATCTTCTGCAATTCTTGCGTGATGTCTTTAGGTGGAGGTCCTCCCCCTGAATCCCTTGACGCTTCTAGATTACCCATTCCAAATGGTGGGGGTTCCACTTCAGTCCCTGTCGGTTGTTACCCCTTTAAAGTCTCATTAATGGCTTCCAATGAGCGCAGTATGAAAGCTAGTTCGAGCGATGGTGGTGGTGGTGCTGGTGGTGTTGGCGACACTTGCGACAACACTCCCCTGCCTCGACTCCCTCGAGTCCTGACCATCCTGTATGCTTTAACCTGCATCAACCAAAGTTGTCAATGTGAGTTCCAGGATGTTTCAAATTGGTGCTACTTAAACGAGAAACAGGGTTAGGCATAAGTTTTCTTTACTTGTCTGTAAACAGACATTACTCCTTTAGGGGATTGGCTAGGTTAGGATTAGGATTAAGCGTCTAAGATTGATTTCTTCGCCCCTATATAAAAAAAAATATTGGTTCCCTTGCCCTATAGCTACGCTAGCCTTGCACCATACTCGCCACTTCCTATGCTTACTCTCCTAGTGCATATGCCGCCTCTTTCCCGCTTGTCCTAGTCTAAGCCCTTTTAACTTTTTTCTTATAACCAAATATCCTCTGATGCTTGACACGGGAGCTTTTCCTTGGCATGTAGTGTTGGCGTTGTCGAATGCCACATTGAGATTTAGTGTTGACTTGACTGGTGGAATGGAGTGGAGGGACTTGGCGCTTGGCTCGATGAATTGGGTGTACGATCTCGTGAAACTGACGCTTGGACAATCGGAGTTTATACTTGGGATACAAAGATTAGTGGCACCAAATAAGCCTTTACCTTGATTTCCGGTGCATTCACTAATTATGATTCAACTCGGTTAGCTGGCTCCGGATCAATAGGTTAGGTAATAAGCTAGTTAGTCTTAATCTTCGTACTGTATATTCCTAATAATAATACTACTCTTATCCCGACAGTGTTACCATTAATCTAAATAAGTAAAAGAATTTATTTGTAAAGACTTATGAGGCCGCATTGGTGTTAGTGTTCTTTGTAAGGCGCTTCGCTTGGTGGTGGTCGTGGGTTCAAAACCCATGGAGTCAATTTATTTATTTATTTTTTTATCATATTAAGCTTAGCATATATTATTAAATTTAAATAATTTAAATAATTATGAGTTTTAATTTAATTTAATATAAGGTAATTAATTTAATTTAAATAATTTAAATTTACGTAATAGTATTAATACTTTTTTTTTATATATAAATAAATTTAGAATTAATATTACAAAAAAAAATCTTACTTTCAATTCGGCAAGAGTTTAATGTGCTCTGTGGCATTCACTAGTAGCCTTTAAGGTTGGGCTTCTAGCATGAGGTCCACATTCCCAGCCTCTGGCTCTCAGTACCAAAAACTTAAACTCTTCCTTAACCTTAACACATCTTTCTTTTCCGCCTCTTTCCCCTGCCGCCTGGCCATTCTGCTATGTCCCTCTCGACAGGGTCAATGCCCATCTCTGAGCACTAGTGCTTGGGCGATGGCCTCAGATTCTGGTGGTTCTGCGGTCGAGTCCTCCTTACGTTACAGCCGAAAGTCGACCTTTGAATGTATGGATTTTTAATGTTGAGACTGATTTCGTTCATCTTGCTTCAAATTTGAAGTAATCGAGGGAAGAATTCTAACAATTTAAGCTAAAACCCTACAATGGCGGCATTGCGCAGTCATGCCCTACATTCCCTTCGAAACCTGTGCACACAATTCGCAAAATGCCTGCCATTCTCATCGTCTGTGTCTGACCGAGTTGCAGTTGTCAGCCATGGCGTCTAGGCTATCCTTCCGCGTGATTCGAACCACTTTTCATCTTGGTGGAGGGTCTCAAACTCAAACACTGGATTGAACTACTCACTACTGGGAAATGGACCTCCCAACTGGAGCGACAGGCCACCTACGGAGATGGCACCGTTGTTCCCTGGTTGTGACTATGAGCACTGGCTCGTTGTAATGGATGCCCCCAATGATGGCAAAGCAACCAAACAGGAAATGCTTGATTGTTATGTGAAAACCCTTGCTACCATCTTGGGAAGCGAGGAGGAGGCCATTAAATCCATTTATAATGTCTCTACAGGACGGTATTATGGGTTTGGATGCCAAATTTTGGAGGAAACTTCTTACAAGCTTAAAGGTATTTTGTTTTTTTTATGGAACCAGAGAATAGTTTTCATTAAACATAAGGATGGAATCTCTTTCCATATCAAAGTGATATAAGTTAATTTACTCTTTCTAGAGTGATTTTTCAAAAATTAGATATATAAAGGAACAAAAATTGTCAAGCATGTTTGCTCATTTGTTGAAACGAATAGATATAAGATTAGCTTTATAAACACTTTAGCCAAAATTATTTAGGCCTCATCCTTGAAGATTGCATTAGTTGAAGAATCACTATTAATATAGCGCCTTGCATTATCAAATACCAATGTTTCCACAGTAACGTGACCTACACTTCGAAATGACTTTCTCAACGCTATTATCATGTAGAGTAGAGCATGCCCACTAAATTGTGAACCTAAGTCATCATTGTAGTAGGCATTCCAACTTGTATAATGCTCGCAAAATTAGTTTTCTTATCCCATCCAATGCAACCTCTATCTCACAATCCTCCTGCTATGTACCCCAATCCTCATATTATGTATAGTCTATAGATAAGACATGTCATTGATATTTGAACATGGCAAAGAGCCACTTCCCACAGGCAGTTCTGTCCAGTTAAAAGTTGTATCCTGACTATCTTCTGATTTGGTCTGTATACTATTTTAGCACAGTTAAAGTTTAATATGAAATATTTGATTCCAATTTAAATCGACCTTTTTTTTTTAAAGGAGTCCAAAACTCCTTTATCATCTATTAACAACTTCAATTGATCTGTAAATGCAGACTGTCTCTCTATGAAGCAGATTTTCATGGAGCTATTAATGAAACTAGAATTTACTTATAGGACTTAAACATAGTAACGGGACTCACCGAATATGGTGAGTACTTGGCAAGTCAACTTGGCCAAGCCAACGGGCCAAGTCCTAGTCATGTACCGATTTATTATTGAATTATTTCTGTGTTTTTGCTAAGCCTTGCCAAATTGTTCCAAATTTTGTCTGAGTTCCATCATGTGAAATGGATTCAGGGTCCAGTTATGAAAACCTTGAAAGAAGATGTTCCCTGAATTTTTAATAAGCTGGGTTATTGTGGACTTTTGCACTATTTGTTTTTCATTGAGTCACTGAGTCATGTGGCATTGGACTTAAAATCTAGGCTAGGCTATATTGGATGTAGTGTGTAACAACCCTAGTTGCTTGTTTTACTTTGGTAAATTTGTTTTTTTTTACATTGTCAATTTGTATTGTTTATATATTTAGATTTGTTTATATATAATCAAAATAATAGTGCGTTTGGTTTGCAGGTTAGGTGGGACTAGAGCTAGAGCTTGGAGCTTTGGCTCTTAGGCCCAGATTTCAAACAAAAAGCTCTGATGCCATGTGTAGTGGCCATATTATTTAACATCAATTAATTCTACAAACCAAACAGTAAAATTCAATAATTCCTTTTAATTGAGCACATTTGCATATAAATTTATCAACGAATAATAAAATTTTATAACAAAATAAAACAAATACACAATTTAAATTACCTTGGTCTGATGCTAACCCTCCGCTTTCCACTTTCCTTTTTGACCGCTGCTGAACTATGTAAACACTACCCAAAACTTGTTCCACCCTGCCAACTAGGACAACTTCCTAGCTCCAGGATATCATATGCATATCCTAGCCCCCATGCCCAAAACCTCCAGCAAACTGGTGCCCTTGTACTAAACCTTATGACTCCATAACTCAACTCCCCTCCCTGCAAATCCAAGAGAGCCCCATAAATCAATCCCCATCTCCTGTAGAATGATCCTCTCCTTTGTAACCTCCTCCGTTCATATTGCCCCTTCACCGACTTCCCCCTCCTTCATTCATTTCCTTATCCATTTATTAATTATCTTATCCTTTAATAGTTAATGCCCCTTATCCCATTATTCATGTTCCTTATCCCCTTTATTTATTATTTTATCCAATATTTAATGTCCTATCCCTTCCCGAATATGTAAGATTTAATTTAACAATATAATTTATTAACCCCCCTTTAATTCTTTACTTAATTAATTAACGAGTCAATAATTAAATAATCCTTGACAATCATGAACAAGTAATTAATAATAATTAATTAGTTAATGTTATTTAAGAAATAATTATTGTTTAGCTAACTTTTAGGACAGTTAGATTATTAAATTAATTATAATTAATAATCCTATACATCTATTTAAGCAGGGTCGTTACATTAATAAACGAATGGGATGCCCAATGGATTGAGAATAGTGAAGGGGTACATTCCTTGGGTTGGGTAGGTCAAGAGGAAGAGAGTTGGAGGAATTTTGGGATAGTTGTAAGAGGATACTAGTAGGTTGTGGGCTATTTAGCTATGAGGGGAATGTGAGAGGCATCCTTATTTTTTGGATTTCTGGCCCCAACTCAGGGGTGATTTGTTGTTGAGATATGGAACAACAAGTATATGGTTGGGTGGAACATCCTTCCAGCTATCATTGGAATTTTGTCTACAAATGGTTATAGGAATCCAACATCTTCAAATAGCCATTAGCTCATTCATGGCCCATAAAATGCATTTCCAAAGGGCACAAAACTATACAATTGGTTAAAAAATCAGCATGCGCTAAGGATACAAAGGCAACGCGTGCACGTGCGATAGTCGAATAATGCCGGAAAAGTGCATATGTGCCTAATGTGCGACTGTGGATGCAAAAATCCATGAACACCTCAGAATGACGCATTTATGATTTTGGTCGGCCTTCCACCCACTTCTGGTTCATCTTCCAAGTCGATTTGACACCCAAATCCAAGCTGAATCCGAGTGGGGGGATGGTCAAAGACCTAAGGGTGCCCTAAAGAGACCCTTGTTCACACTAAAGACTAGTTGAATAATGCCTCAAAGCCTTGCTATAAAAAGAGGCCATGGGTGCACTATATTTTCAAGGAATTCATTTGTATTGTTATGTTGCCTATAGTCTCTTGGAGAGTCCTCTTTTCTCATCAAGATAATAGAAGCACCATTTCATTTAGCCATTCACATCACCTCTTGAGTGGATGTGCTTTGGATTTCTTCACCATTTCCTTTTAGCTTGTTACTTGTAAGAAGAGCTCAATCATTGTGGGTTCAAGAACCCTCCCTTGGAGGAAGAGGGGACCCATAAGTCTCCCTTTCTCTTTGGTGTTTTCCCACTAATACAACTTATCCATTGGTGGCATGAATGTTGTTTAATTTTTGTTCTATTTCTCTTATGCACACTAGCTTAGTTTCTTTTATTCTTAGTAGCTTAGTTCTTTGTTTATTTCTTATGCTTGATGTTTATAACTCTTGCATTCACCGTTTTCTTGTCCAACTAACCCAACTGGACTTGTAAGCGTCCTTATTTTCCTCGTTTAGGTGACGAAAGGGACGCAACAAATTGGAGACTACGCTGGGGATTGGTATCAATTTCCCCCCCATTTGGCTTGTTTGAGCACTTCATTTTGGTTTATTTAACTTGCAAGAACCATAAACAGCCCATGCCTGCCTGGAAAAAGCTAAATTTAGAGATGAGTTGAGATAATTTCATCCGAAATTTATTTCACAGCTGTGTAACAAAAAGTGTGTGGGTTTTTTAACCCACAATCGTGTCTTTCGAGCACGTGCACCAAACCCACTGTGTTTCTCAATGCATTTTGTGCACTACGCCAAAAGGTCATTTTCCATTTGTGCATTGGTGCCCAATGCCCCTTTGTCTACTCTGTGACCCGCACATTTGTCTAGAAAATCATACATTGTAAGGATTGTTTTGATTTGTTGAAGGCCCATAGCCTTCTTAAGTTTGATTCTATGCAGATTGTAATATGCACCACACTTAGATTCCCTCTCCACATGAAGGGTTAGTCAAAACATAGGCACTTAGGGGGTTAAAATCCATATTTGTCCTCTTTTTGCATTCATTTTACCACATGGATGGCTTTCTTTGATTAAAGATAAGTTGGAATCATTCTATATCACACATATAACTACTTGTATTGGGACCATAAATTGAACGTCAATATTTGAGTATGCTTTTCTCTCATGCCACAAAGCAATCTTGAGAATCAGAAAAACAATTGAGGAAAAATTTCATCTCCCTTAAAGACAAAATCTTTAGGAGAGGACAACAACCCCCTCAGGACTCCTCTTAGTTTATTTTTTCAAACACATCTTAAATTTGTGGGGGTCCATACATGCCCACATGCTACAAAGATAGGATAGTTTTGAATTTAATTTCTTAGATTACATCACTAGGGAAGTTTAAAGGTTTTGTAACGAGCCCATACATGCTCACATGTCCACAATCTAGGATAGTTTTGAAGCTTTCTTAGATTAAATAACACTAGGGAGTTAAAGGATTGGCAATGACCCACATGTCCACATGCTATTTCTCTAGGGACTTTAAAATTATGCAAGGTTGTACCAATGACATTTAGTTAATTAGGTAATCAAGACTTGTAAGGACCACACGAAATCCACATGCAACAAGGTGACACCTAACTTATTAAAAATTTGGCACACTTTCACTTGTTCACACATAAAGTCACTACTCACTCACATAGTTTTCATCTCGAAATGTGGAGGTTGAAGTAGGTTTCCTCCAAAGGGATTCCAAAAAGCCCCACCATTTTCTTGACGAAACTATCTACTCCCATTTAATTTCAATGAGATTGGTTCACACCCCCAATCTCTCAAACAACCACATATAAATTTTTTCTAAAAATTCACTAAGATTTCCTCCACAGGAGGTGCCAAAATAAATTTTTTAGTCTAGGTAGGATCTCGGGGATAGGCATACAAATAACTCCCCATTATCTGGTTCTCACATCTTCAAATAGAAGTTGTCAAATAGGGAACTTTAAAATCCTCTAAGTCAAGTGTTCCTAACACCATAAGGTAGGGAGATACCCATGAAGGGTTGAAGGTTGAGGTATGATTGTTCTATGCATCCCCCCTTGAGGAACCCACCTCTTGGATGAGATCTAGCCCATGACCCATTTCTGAGGACGAAAATATAAATGCTGCACTTTGACCGAGGTACCTAGTCACCAAATTTTAGGATATCTACCCAGGTGGCAATTGTGGGCTGCAATTGCACCTTGATCAGATGTTTTGTGGTTATTAGGAAATATCATCAGCTCTTTCAGGATATGCACCCTCTACCCCTCATTATAACTGATTACTTTATCCTTCACTAGATCCTCTTCCGGTGGCTTCATACCCCACTATTGAGTGCTATTGGAAGGTCCAGTGCTATTTTGAGAGGAAGGACATTACATCTTTTAGGACATGACCATTTTGTTTCCTTGTTCTTCATGTGGACAAAACCTACCTACCCACATGTATTCTTCTTTATCAATTGATTTATGTATGATGATCTTATGATTACATGCGATTGTGAAGGTTTGAAAATCATAAGCAAAGACTCTTATTCATTTATTTCTCTCATCACCATTTGCACACATCCACTTTGCTAGTTTGACATCATAGGGGACCCACAGAATACCCGTTGTTCTAGATGCTTGCTAAATCTCCCTCCCATTCTAGGGGGAGTTCTTAGTGTTTCCAACTCATCGTCTCCACCTTCTCACACTCCTGTGAGTGCTACCGTCTTAGAATCCACTTTGCTTGGTTCCATTTTAATTGGGTCCACTTCCCAAGGTCAACCATCCACCCAATTTCCTTTACAATAAAGTGGGGGGCACACTTCTTCCGCAAGAGGAAGTACAACTCCACCTAGCCCCCCTCAAGGGTTAGGGACACACAACACTCACACCATGGCTGGAACTAACCCTCCTCATGGGTCAGGTACACAAAACATTCTCACCATGATGGGAATTAATCCTCCACCACAACCCCAGATGCCATACTTGGCTTCCCTGAATATACCGGATCTGACTAAGCTCACCATTGATCCTATTTTGCATGACCCCACATGGCCTACAATGCTTACCAAACTCCCTTCAGACATCCCCAATTTTGGAGGAAAAGTGGGAGATGACTTGACCAACCATATCACGACCTTCCATTTATGGTTCTCTTCAAACAACATCATGGAAGACTCTGTTTAGTTGAGGTTATTCCAATGCACACTCACTGACCCATCAACCAAGTGGTATGTAGAAGAAAAATATGGGTCCCATATGACCTTTGAATCTTTGGCCAAAGAATTTTGACCTTCTTTCAACTACCAATCCATCATGACAATGGTCTCAAACTACTCTAAGAGTTTAAACAAACCTCTGCTACACACATCGCTGACCACATTCATGAATGGCGTCGACAACATAGTCTATGCAAAGCAGAAGCCACCAAGCAACAATGCCTTAATTGATTTCTCAAATCACTTATTTCCATCCTTTCCAAGGATGTGGCCGCCACCTTCCCCTAGTCTGAAGAAGAAGCCATCAACAAGGCTCAATAGTTTGAGCTCATTTATTCACAGTCAGGATACTTATATACGGTACTACTTGATGCCCCGAGACCCATTCTATTCGGCCAAGACAAACCCAGGATGTCTCACTCCGCAGATGGATTGATTGGTTCCACTACACACCACAATCCACACCTCCAACAACCACCTATGTATGGAACACCTCAATATTCGTCGGTATATGGAGGACCCCCTTATTATCCTCCTCCCCCATACCAACAACCATACCCTATTTCCCTTCCTCCACCCATAAGTGGACCCCCATCGACACCCACAGTACGCCCAACATCCCAACCAAGTTCTGGTAATGCCTCTACCTATGCTTACACCCTCAACACTAGTGAAAGCACCATGCCTTCCTATGTACCCTATGGATCATTACCACAACATAATCCATACTTCCCATTTCCTGGTCTTCCCTATCCCATTTCTTTTGCACAAGGACAACCACACACTGGGGTTAATTTTATTCAGCCCTCTCCCGTTCAACAATATCAAAATTTTGAACAACTAAATAAGAAAAATCCGACCCATCAGTCGAACAATGCCAAAAATAAAGGAAAATACCGAAACAATAATAATCCAATACCATGAGGGAACCAAAACCACCCCCAACAGAACCAACTTGTCGGAGGCACCCAGAATCAAGGGAACTAGAACCCCCAAGGGGGAAATAACAACAAACACCCAAGGAATAATAACAAAAATCTTCAGTCAAACTTCCCTTGTGCCCTTTGTGGTGAGTATGGCCATTATACTCACCATTTCCCTCAAATTGTTGATTTTAAACAGATGAAAGAATCTGGAAATGGACCACATCCCCCAGCACTACCTTCCCCCCAGCAGGCCCCACAACAATATGTACAGCAACCACCCCCTACTGTACTGAAAAACCAGATTCCACACCAAGGGGTGATGAACACCCAACATGAGATACATCCTTCCCCACCATAGATGGAACAATATCTAAATCCTGGAAATCCTGCGGATCGCACTATCCTCCTCACCAGCGAAGAAGAGGTTCTTCTGCAAACGCATAGTCATCAATATAACGCACCCCCTGAATCCACTCCCACCACCTCATAAGTGCCCCCAGTCACAACTAGACCACCTTTGATGATTTCACACCCTATTACTAAAACACCCTTTCGTATTCCTCGCATTCCATTGTGAAAGAATGTCAACAACCCTCAGGCTAGGGTGGCCCACAATTACAGCCTAGTCGATGACTTGGCACAGTCTCCTGCAGCCATGTCAGTCTTAGAAGTCCTTCAAACCTATCCCACTCAATGAAAATCATTACTTTCCACCCTAGGGGTAGTCGACCATGCTGACACAAGACTCGTCGCCTTTGATCTTGATAGTGGGGAACCCCGTCTCCCCACTCTGGTAGCTTTCCAGATACTAGTTAAAATCCAAAACATCATAGTTCACTGCTACATTATTGATGAAGGTGCATCCAGATGCATCATGTCCAAAATTGTATGGAAGAAACTAGGTTCCCCTAAGATCATACCATCATCCATCACTCTGAGAGATTATGATGGATGACCATCCTCTCTTGAAGGGCTCTTTCAAAATGTCCTATTTGAACTCGGGAGAAAAACTATCCTCATTGACATTGAAGTTATCGATGCTCCACTAGATTACAAAATCTTGTTTGGGCATAGCTACATGTATGCGATGAAGGATGTGGCCTCTTCTATATTTCAAACAATGATGTTCCCCCACAATGAGAAGATCATTACCATCGACCAAGTGTCACATTATGAGCCCAACCCTTCCTCCAACATCAATAACATCCTACCTTTCATCCACACTAATCCTAATGCCTACCCACTCATCGAGATAGGTCCCGGAATTTTCAAAGACCCATCCTTACTAGGGACATACCATGGATCACCTCCACTCGTACATCCCTCAGCACAAGTATGTGTCATCTCATCCAATGGAACATAAACTGGAGATACCCTTCCTCCCATAGAGGCTTCATTACTATCTAACGTCCCACTAGTAACATAGGTCCTTCCTCAAGAATCCCTTGAGATCCCTCCAGCTCCCCCTGTTCCTGATTACACACTCCCCCACAGCCACATTCTTGTTTGGGAGATAGTCCCCCAAGCCATTACTCAAATCCCCTTCTTTTACCCATCGTCGGGTATACAAGCTTTCCAGGTAGCCGCAATGCTTACCCTCCCAAATATGGTGCTGAAAATTATAGTATGGTATCTACATCCACCTGAAATGGTCCCTCAACCATCCCTCCCTTCCCAAATAGAAGGAATCTCGATGTAGATTCCAATACTTACCCCCACCCACACCCCCACTCACTAGCACCACTACTACAGGAGGGTGCAGATGGAAGAAGAAATATCCTGTCGCTCCACTTCCACCATGAGTTCAGCCTCCATCTCTCCCCAAGCTATGTAATTTAATTCAACTCCCATGGTCATCGACACCACTTGTCACTTCCTCTAGTACTACCACGATGTCCCCTAACACGATGATAATCACCAATGTTATTCCCCTAAATCCACTATATTCTCGACAGTTCCACTATGATGAAGATCTCCTTGAGGAATTAACTACCCCCAACTACCCATGGGAGCTGCTCCATCATCGAGCACTCTTTCTTTCACAAGATGCCTTTGTTCCCCCTCACCAAAAATCCATATACACAATCGAAACAAAATATTTTATCCCATCAGGGCACATAGACTAGTACAATAACCCTATCCCTGCCCCAAATTCTTTTGAAGAAGGAAATATGGCCAACATTTCCCCCACCATCAAAATCTATATTTCCATTAAACCTAGAACAATAGAAGAAATCACCATAGGCGCTGCATGCTCTCCTGAAGAACTCATCACTTAAAAATCTCTCTTCCAGGAATATCGAGACATTTTTTCCTGGTCATACACAGAGATTCCTGGCCTTAATCCCTCTATTGTCGAACATCGTATAGACACATGGCCTAATATTACCCCTATACAACAAAAGCAACGTCCATTACACCCATCCAAAGAAACGACCATCAAAGCCAAGATTGACAAATTATGCACTGCAGGGTTCATATACCCCATCGCATATACTTCATGGGTCTCCAACCCCGTCCTCATTAACAAAAAGCACGGTACTATCTGTGTCTGTAAGGAATTTCATGATCTCAATCATACTTGTCCCAAAGAAAATTCTCCAATTCCCTTCATCAACCAAATTATCGATGATTGGGCTGGCCACGAGGATTTATCCTTCATGGATGGTTTCTCTGGCTAAAACCAAATTCATATCCACCCAGTTGATCAATACAAAACCGCGTTCACTACTCCTTGGGGTACCTTTTCATATTGTTTCATGCCTTTTGGCCTCAAGAACGCTGAAGCCACTTTTCAACACACCATGACATACATTTTTCATTATATGAATCCAATCATTCTCTCCTAATTGGATGATCTCACCGCTCGATCCAAGAAACACACTCAACACCTCGATGACTTATGCATTGTCATTCACATGTGTCGTCAGTACAATATCCACTTGAATCCCCTCAAGTGCGTATTTTGTGTCACCATTGGATGCCTCCTTGGGTTCATTATCTCCCAACACTGAATCATAGTAGACCCCCTCAAGGTACAAGCCATCACGTAAATTTCTCCACCATGGAATTTACATCAACTACAGAGCCTACAAGGCAAAGCTAACTTTCTACGACACTTTGTCCCAGATTACACCACTCGGGCATATGGTTTCCTTCGCTTCTTACGTCATGATATCCCATTCCAATGGTACGAACATGCCCAAACTGCATTTGATGATCTCAAAGCGACCCTCTCCAATGCCCCATTGATTAGTCCATCGGACTATGACCACAACTATATCCTCTACTTATCAGCCTTAGCCGTCTCCATAGCAGGAGTTCTCGTCCAATTAGGGGATGACGACCGAGAACATGTCATTTACTATATTAGTAAAAACCTTTCAGGGCCACCCTTGAAATACAATCACAAAGAGAAACTAGCCCTTGTAGTTGTCCTCGCAGTCTAGAAAATGTGCCATTACATCCTGCTTCGAACTAGCAATGTTGTAGCAGATTCCAACCCAATGCAATAGTTGCTCAGTCACTGGCAAATTAATGGAAATTTTTCCCAATGGATCGTCATCCTTCAGGAGTATGACCTCGAATTTTCAACATCTAAGAGCAAGAAATCCCTCATCCTTGTTGAACTCATTACGACATTTCCTTCCGATACAACTAGCTCTCCCATCAATACCGACTTCCCTAATGAACATCTCTTTTTCATCCCCTCGGATGATCCTTGGTACGATGATCTCCTCGTCTACCTCGAAACACAAAAGTTCAAAAACCACCTCTATAGGGATGATCGTCGATGTATTCAGCACCAGGCCCCTCGCTACCTCCTTATTGGTGATATCTTATATCGATGAGGGGTTGACACCATAGTTTGTCGATGTTTGACTATTGACGAAGCCGACAGAGTCTTGAATGTTTGCCACAATAGTTCCTGTGGTGGCCACCTCTCAAGGATGTCCACCACCCAAAAAATCATTTGAGTAGGCTATTTTTGGCCCACATTGTTTCACGACTGCATCCACGCTATGAAGCAATGTGACAAATGTCATCTATATGCCAACAAAGACATAGCACCACCCTCTCTTCTCCACCCAGTCATTACTACCGACCCCTTTTGCAAATGGGGCATAGACATCATGAATTTCAACCCTCCATCCAACAATGGACACAAATACATCGTTGTTGCAGTCGATTAATTCACCAAGTGGGTCGAAGCCATGTCTACCTTCAATAACACCACTGACACTGCAACGTGTTTCTTCTCTAACCACATCATCTCCCATTTTTGAGTACCACTGCAACTAGTCTATGATCACAGGAAACATTTTGAGAATGAAATTTTCGTTGAAATTTCATCCAGGTTAGGCTTCTCCCATGAGTTCGCCTCCCCATACTAACCTCATTCAAATGGATAGGTAGAGGCAGTCAACAAGGTCCTCAAAACCATGTTGCAATGCATGGTTAAAACATAAGACCAATTGGCATCACATGTTGTTGTCTGCACTATGGGATTATTGCACAACAGTTAAAACTGCCACTGGTTTCACACCATTTCATATAGTCCATGGGGTCAAGGCCACTCTCCCCATCGAATGTGAAATTCCCACCTTACGCACCACTATTGAGCTCTTACCCGACACTGCTCCAATGGAGCAACGTTTGCTAAACTTAGAGTCACTGGATGAAGACCATCAATCTTCATTACAGAACAATGAGGCAGCCAAAAGACAGTCGAAGGCCACCTTTGACTACCATGTCAAACTTCGCTCATTCAATGAAGGCAACCTCATCCTTGCTTACAATATTACTCACGATATCCTTGACTATGGCAAATTCAATTCATTATGGCATGGACCTTACATCATCCAACATTGCCTCACTAAAGACACATACATTTTGGCCTCTCTCGAAGGCCACCCTCTCAAAGAACTCGTCAACGGGTTGTACTTGAAGAAATTTTAGGCATGAGTGTAGCCATTCTACCCTAGGATTTTTATTTTTGTACACTTTTTGTAGAGTTTTTAATCTTCTTTTTTCCATGCCTTGTGTCTAATCTACCATATGTGTTATTGAAAAATGCCTCCTCCATCGGCCTACCACATTGGTTACGCTGACGGAGATAGCTGGTGGACATAGAATCTCACTTTGGCCGCTTGGGCCCTCTATACCCCCTCACATGAACTGCTTCACTCCAACGACATATGTTTGGGCTCAACAACCAACAACCAAGAAGAATACACAACCATCATTGGCCTCCTCGCTGAGGCCAGTCACCATCGTATCTGTCAACTTAACATCCTACTTGATTCTCATCTCATTGTCCTTCAGCTCAACAATGTGTACCGTGTTCGTGATCTTTTCCTCTTCCAAAAATACCTGCAAGTTATAATTTTATCTCGACATTTTGATTTAATGACATTTACACATATTCCATGACAATATAATCAAATAGCAGATAATATGGCTAACCTAGTGTTAGATTGGCATTTGTCACATTAAGGTCCCATCACACATACATACAACATCACAAGTCTGTCACAACATATAAATTAGACATCATAAACAAAAAAACATCATCACATGTGAACATCACAGAGATCCAAGCATGTATATCCATATATATATATATATATATCGTTCAATGTGCCATCAATGTTTACAAAAAATAGTACATCAAGTACAACATCTGTAGGTAAGTGACCGTCTCACTCCTATAGGTATAAAACCGGTGTCACAACACCATATACAAAATGGGATCACAAGCCTATATAAATACAAAAAACATATATAGAGGTACTCATGGTGCTTCTAGAGCACCACCACCTGTTCCTCTCTCTAGAGGAGGCACCCCACCAGCTATAGGTCCCTCAGGCCCTGGGGGAAACCCCCCAGTCATCGCTGCCCCTACTATAACTGCTCTATGGATCAAGGTCCATGACTCCATCGAAAGACCAATACACTGCTCCAGAATCCCCTTGTCTTGAATCTTCACCCACATCCCCTCAAGCACTCCCTGTAGTACCATCTCTAATCGACAGTGAAAATCATCAAACTCTCCCCCGGTCCCTGCTGAAGGAGCATGTGATGACCCTACACCAGGTCATCATAACGACGTCTCCTGGCCACTCTTTCATCATCAGCGGGCCTCACCCTATCATCCTCCTATTGCTATCTCTCCCTTGCCTACGGCTCTCCCCGCGGCAGTCTCACCGGACTCTGATGAGCCGACGCTCTAACCAACTCAACCTCGTGCCCGCGAGGTCCCACATATTCACACACAACAAACAAATGAAAGAATCACCATCCATATATACATAATGAATATGTTGTACTATCTAAATATCAAAACATCAAATATAACATCATACCTCTCCGGTCGAATACTTCTCCCGGGGGTAACACCATCTCTGGGTCATCCTGAAAATCCACCCCATTGTATGGAAACTGGAATATTATCTGTGGCATATGACACCACACCCGTGAAGCCTCGACTGTTAAGAACCAAACATCAATATAGCATATAAAAACCTCAGGAAAAGTACTCAACACCTTGAAAAAGAGATAATTTCAGATAATAAGCCTCTTCGAGGGGGCAACCTCATTTTACCCCACTTAAATGTTCAAGTTCAAGATGATTCAAAATTAAATTGTCTCCTTGGTATATATAGGAGACTAGGAGGTATAATTACAAATAATGGCCTAAAGCCGACCTAATTAAAATAACATTACTAATCTAAATTACAACTAATGGCCTAAAGCCGACATAAATAAAATAGCATTACTAATCTAATATGCCCCAATTAAGGGGTAATGAGCCAATATTAGGGCTTAACATGCCCCTCCCCTTCAGACAA
>ML786051.1:123993-137520 GCA_009831015.1 Picea engelmannii | reverse complement strand
CTGGAGGCTTATTTGGTGTAGAAGTTCCCTTTTTGGGTGGCATGTTGGCCAAGTATCACTTTTGAACCTTGATTTTGAGGTGGTTCTGCTAGACAATATTTCTTCTGTTGTATCTCCCAATTTTTGGCCCTTCTAGGTATGACCCTTTCTCTTATGTATTTCTCTGATATTTCTTCTCTGCAATGCCACAGGTCTAATCAAAATTGGATGTGCCAAGTGGAATTTACGGTAGCTTCCCCACAATTTTCCGATTTTTGGCCTTTCCAGGAGATCTCACTTGTATAGTGTGCCCCGCACAAAATAATTGATATAAAATTCTAAAACTCGCACCCAAAATACTAAAGACTGTCCACGATCCAATGCAACTAGTCCCATGCAATTTGGATACTCTAGGAAGAAGTTATGATTGTTTATCTGGAACACCTTCTTGAGACTAGTCAATAGGACTAATCAGATACCCTATCTTACACAGGGTGTATCTACAAATTTAAGATGACCTAGAATCTGAATGTTTTACCACAGATAAATTATCAATTTAGGTAAATTTAGTCCATATTTTAGGGTATGAAACGTTACAGAAAAAAATTTATAGAACAAATTCCGCAATGACTCATTTCAGGATGATTCCAGAACCCTATCTTGTACAGGTTGTATCTCCGAAAGTATAAAGCCTCAGGAGATGAATTTTGATCCCAACGTACCTTGATCTATATTCTAAATATCCCCAAAGCCGTTCCTTCTGAAACATTGTAGAAAAAAAGTTATAGCGAAAATTCCACGGTGTCTCAGATGTAGCAGCGAAACCCCAAGACCTTGAGCTCTGATACCATATGTTAAGAACCAAACATCAATATAGCATATAAAAACCTCAGGAAAAGTACTCAACGCCTTGAAAAAGAGATAATTTCAGATAATAAGCCTCTTCGAGGGGGAAACCTCCTTTTACCCCACTTAAATGTTCAAGTTCAAGATGATTCAAAATGAAAATGTCTCCTTGGTATATATAGGAGACTAGGAGGTATAATTACAAATAATGGCCTAAAGCCGACATAATTAAAATAACATTACTAATCTAGATTACAACTAATGGCCTAAAGCTAACATAAATAAAATAGCATTACTAATCTAATATGCCCCAATTAAGGGGTAATGAGCCAATATTAGGGCTTAACATCGGCCGTAAAATAATGTCCACCCTCCCTACCACCGTGACGAACCAACATTGTCTCCCACTGCCTTAGTCACAGCTCTCACACACCAAGTGCATCTAATAGCACTCTAGGGTGCAACATGGCCACCCTCTCCAAAAACCATGCTACCAAGATGGACCCAAAGGAAAACTTCCCTAAGTTTGTAGCTCGACACTTTTCAAGATGCCTCACCATATTGGCATGTAGCATCAAGACTTGGGAAAAATACTCACCCCCCAGTGTCCTCTGCATAATCCTAAGATAACCCCCACTGATCCGCTAAGTCACGAGAAACCCATGGACTCTCACAATCATCGCTACCACACAACGATGCACCAGGGCATCCATCGCCCCAATCCTCACCACTGACCCAGACATGAAGTCATCTCCTGAACAATATGTGCGAGCTAAGTCAGCCAATTGACCATCTTCAGGTACCATCGGCTTGATAGGTAGAAGGGTTCCCTGAAAAGGGAGCCCATTCAGAAAATACACATCCTCCATCACAAACAATGTGAGGTGCTCACCTCGAAAAATGAAACAATGCAACTCTAGACTCCACATCAAAATCAAGAACTGCAACAAGTACTCTTGTGCCCTCACAAGTGAGCACTCAAAAAACTTCAGCAACCCACAAGATGCCAAAGCACCACGTACAATTGGCTCCTCTCCTCTCACTTCCTCTCTCAGGCACGCTTTGTCCCTCTCCCTCCAGTTGATAGGCATCGTCGACTGGTCACCTGCATCCACACATAAAGAGTTTAATCAGCCATCAAAACTCATAAAAACATCAAAATCTCCACAAAGATTAGTTTTTTACACCCTTCAGCTTTGCCTCAAAGGCGTAGTTTTTTTTCCCCATAGGTGCGCACATATGCATGCCTGTTCACCCCACAGTCATGCACTCATGCATGAATTTTGGCCATACAGGGGCGCACCCATGCACCCCTGTCACATCAACAGAAGCGCACCCTAGCGCACCTATTCACTCCATAGTTGCACACACATGCACAATTGTCAGGAGCACAACCGCGCATGGATGCAATGTTGTACTTTGCATAGGCACACATTCCATGTGCACTTGTTTTCCCCATTTGGGCGCCCCTTTGCATGGCTCTCCAAATTATAGTCATGCACTTGTGCATGCTAAACACTCGATCGCCTGTGTACTGGGGGGGGCACCCTAAAAAAACCCCCTTTTACGACCATCCGTACAATCCCTACCCAAAAAAAGAACCCCTAGCTATTATGCAGGAGGATACGACCACTAACCTGAAACTCGCTGATCCTGAATCAACGGGCTCAAACTCCTAGAATCTCCAAATCTCTTGTCTAATCACTCTGGCAGTAGGTACAAATGAGGTGGCAATGTGGTCCCTATAGCTATATATAGTCCCTTTTCCCAAACTTCCATACTCAATTCCGGGAGCTTCGAGCATCCATTTTTTGATCCACCTTCAACCATGGGACCAGGATCCCGCCACCTACAAAATCACATTCCTTGAGCCACCTTCCATCCTCTGGCCTTAGGGAGAATTTTTCTCACATCACGCCTAGGTACGCATGCTTATGTTCCAAATTATCAAATAACCATTATATGTTCTTTATCTTCAGACATTGTTCACGACAGGTATTTGGTTTTCATGTGTGCAAGTACTTGGTCACCACAAATCATCACGACCCTTTTAGGTATAAGATCGCTACTAGCATGTAGTCATTCCCTCTAAATATCAATTGCATCTCCCAATCATGCCCTCCGATATTTTCCTCTAAGGTCCCCTCATCCTGCTCTGTAGTACTCACACCTCTGCTGCATTTCAGTACTGTCACTCTGTAGCACTCTTCCCCACATGAGTTGTCCCATTTATAGGCCCCCTTAACACTTTTGCAATCATACTTCTTTCACCCCCTAGGGCTGGGAGTCCTCATAGTCTTTTCATTCCTGAGAATTAGCCACATGCTCTTTCTCCTCATTTAGCTAACTTCCCCATAATGGACTCTTGAGTAATCTCGTCATGATTCACATTTTGACTGCACCTCTGTAGTATCAATTATCCCTCCATCTCATCCACCATCAGTTTTCCCATCTGTAGATTTCCCTCCATTCATTTTACCTAATACAGAAACCCACCTATGGGGCCCCCACCCTCCACCTATTTTCCACACAACTTGCACCATCACAGGCCAAGCCATATTGCATTAGGGCACCTGTTTTTGTATCTGTACACTCAACCCCAATTATTCTTTATTTATTTGGTAATTGTACAAAGCCTTTGTTTCCAGCCATTACATAATTTTTTTGTCGTCACCTTTGGTGACCTTCCTTTTCCTCAAAAGAAACCCATGGATCCCTTGGTTGGGGAATGCATTACCTTCTCCTCCTGTTCACATCGTCCATAAACCATGATTATCCCACTGTCCATATACCATTGATCTCTAAGTTTGTCCACTTTGTCACACCTCTAGCATAATTTAATCCTATCTAGTTGTCCCCCTGATGCTAGATTCAATTCCACGGTTGTTGCCACTTATCCTTCACAAATATCCCCAACCAAGGGAAGTCTTGAGTCTCACCACATATTGACTTCATCCATGTATCTCCTTAGTCCCTGACTATATCATGTATATTTCATGAAGCCCTTTGCTTCTTGGACTCGCGTCTCCATTCCTGTCGACATCAACACAGTTTCTAGAAGGGTGACAATATATTGACTCTCATTACCTTTACAATGAGGTGTCTCAGACGACACAGAGAGAACCATCATTTCTCTCTGTTGTCGTTGACCCCCACGACATTCGAATTCAACACTTTATCATGTTGCAGTGGGTCTTACTTTGTGACTATTGCAGTTGTTTTTATTTTATGAAGACCTCTGAAATTTGATAGGCTATCAATGCCTGCATATCATCGACACTTCTTATAAGTGTCCTCGCCTCTTTTTAGAGTTTTTTCACCATCCGAATTTTCCTCTGTTATTATCAACATGCCCTCGAGGGCACTGCAATCGTCTACACCAACACACAACTTTAGTTACTGTATTCCACATTTTTGAGTTACATGACATGAGCATGGGGCATGCCCACCTCGTTTGTACACAATTTTATTTTTCACACCTTGCGAAAGGTTTGGGTCCTACAGGTTCCCCTCTCCCTCCAATGGGTCTCTCTTGAAACAGCTCACAAGGCTCTTTCTTACAAAGGTACTCTCATTAGAAGAAACATTGATGTATTTCATCTATACGTATGATCCTAACCTCACACATCAGGGGGCATCTGTTATCAGTAGAATTTCATCCGCAAAAGGTTACAGGAATCCAACATCTTCAAACACCCATTAGTTCATCCATGGCCTAGAAAATTCATTTCCAAAGGGCACAAAACTATACAACTGGTTAAAAAATCAGCATGCGCTAAGGATATAAAGGCAGTGCATGCATGTGCGACAGTCGAATAACACCAGAAAAATGCATATGCGCTCGATGCGTGACTATGGACGCAAAAATCTGTGCACACCTCATAACGATGCATTTATGATTTTGGTCAGCCTTCCACCCACTTCTGGTTCATCTCCCAAGTTGATTTGATACCCAAATCTGAGCTGAATCCAAGTGGGGCATTGGTCAAAGACCTAAGGGTGCCCTAAAGAGCCCCTTGTTCACACTAAAGACTGGTTGAATAATGCCTCAAAGATTTTCTATAAAAAGAGGCCATGGATGCAATATATTTTCAAGGAATTCATTTGTATTGTTATGCTTCCTATATTCTCTTGGAGAATCCTCTTTTCTCATCAAGCACATACAAGCACCATTTCATTTAGCCATTCACATCACCTCTTTAGTGGATGGGATTTCGATTTCTTCACCATTTCCTTTTAGCTTGTTACTTGTAAGAAGAGCTCAATCATTGGGGGTTCAAGATCCCTCACTTGGAGGAAGAGGGGACCCATAAGTATCCCTTTCTCTTTGGTGTTTTCCCACTAATACAACTTATCCATTGGCAGCATGAATGTTGTTTAATTTTTGTTCTATTTCTCTTATGCACTCTAGTTTAGTTTCTTTTATTGTTAGTAGCTTAGTTCTTTGTTTATTTCTTATGCTTGATGTTTTTAACTCTTGCATGCACTGTTGTCTTGTCCAGCTAACCCAACTGGACTTGTAAGCGTCCTTTTTTTCTCATTTAGGTGACGAAAGGGACGCAACACTTCCCAAGCAGCTGGTTGCACAAGCTTTCTTTTAAAAAGATAAGTGTTTATCTGTTTTTCTGAGTTATATTATAAATTCATGGTTGTGCATTTTACTCTGTGAATGAGAATGGTTTTATGTGATTTTATAGATGATTTATTAACTGCATACATGTTTCCGTATAATTTTGTAGATGTATTTAATTATGTGCATCAAGATCTAGTTAAATCTGTTTATAATTTCTAGTTAGTAAGCTACAGGAAATGAATTAGAAACATAATTTTGTATTTTATGTGTATTCTGTGTAGTAATGTTACTTGATTCAGATGGGGGACATTAAATAATGGTATTAGAGCTTTGGGATCAAATATTGAGCCAACATGGGCCAAACTCAACACACATAAGTTGAATTGCATAATTAATCTCAAAGGATTTTTGCAAGTTAATTGTTGAAATTGTTTAAATGAAATTGGGGGAAATTCATGAGAAATGAAGGAATGAAGCCCAAGGTTAAAATACCAAATTTTGACATCATTTTGAACATTGATGGGCTTTTAATGGGATAAACTTTCGACATTACAGACAAAATGAAGCGTAAATGGGTGAAAATGGGAAAAGACCCAATTTATGAAGTGAAATTTGTTGAAGAATTGACACAGAAGTGTTGAATTTCTGGTGCAATAGTCGAATTGACATGAACAGGGTCACAATTGAATGTAGAAATCTTAATTTCAGAGCTTCCATGGTGGTATGTGAGAAAATTGCAAATTATGCAATTCTGAAAAAAAAATTGGAAGGAGGCCATGTGGCAGTTGTGACATGGTTTTCCATGGTGGCAGGTCCAATTGTAGGGTGGGGAATCATAGTGTCCTGGAGACTAGTAGGGTGACCGAAACCATAAGTGGTTTCACATCATGACCAAGTGGTTTTTGAGGAATATCTTGGTGATGCAAAATGAATAGGAGGATGCCACATATCATTGGGTAGTAAGTGGTATTGCATTGTGAAGTCTCGCTAACCTCCACATAACTTCACTATGTGAAATGAACCAAAGTCATCAATCTTTCGATCATCTTAGCTGTTATATCTGGGAGCTGGCAGGTCCATGATGGAAGAGTGGCAAATTGTAGTGGTAGGGTCGACAATGAGCGTTGGTGGGCTCGAGGCTAATGTGGGTGTTGCATAGGAAAGGTAGTATTGAGTGATACCATAAGCAATATCACATGGAATAAATGGGGTTTTCATAGAGGGAATTTGGATATGTGAAGCCAAAGAGAGGACACCATGTAGCACGAAGAAAAACACTATCACATCATAGAGGGATGTTAACCCTTATGCAAGTTGATGGTGTGAAATTGTCGAGGGTCATTGATTATCCTTCGATCTCCACCATTGGATCTGGGGGTATTTAGGTTTTTCATACATGAGGAAAATAGTATAGGATGGGACCTGCCCATACCCATAGGTAATGAACATGCACCATGTGGAAGTATGACAGAAGAGGTGGGACCCTTGTCCCGTATGTGGTAAAAAAGGTGGCAGGTGGGCATCCGGGTATGGTGGGGCTTGAAATATAATTTAATTTATGAAATAAAGGTAAAGAAGGTGATGAATGTTGATAGGGTAGGGCCAGGGTGGAAAATAGGGTGACATGGAATCACCTCATGGTGCCATGTGGACCTAGAATTCCACATCATCATCCACAACAACAAGGATTCCATGTAGGCAAAATTGTTCCACAATGTAAAAAAAAAAAACTAAGTCTTGAGCCAAAAATATTATTTTGTCCATAACTGGAGCATATTTAGTCTGATTGAGATGATTTTTTTTTCTTTGTTTGCAGTGAGGAGATATATAAAAGTTTCATATGCGTCCATTGTCCATTTATGTTTGGATTTGTCAAAAAATGTAAAATAGTGGTTTTAAAGATCTGGGTCTAGATCTTTGGCAGAGATCCAAATTAAGATGAAATTCTTGGAGGGTGTCAAAAAAGAAGGCAATGAAATAACCCAGGAACGAATTTAATAAATACTAAGGGGATTGGAATGGGGGAAAATACACTATTTCGAGCCACTTTTGGTGGATTTTTGGGATTTTCAGAGGAGGAAAAGGGTCCCTAGATGGAGAAACTATAAAAAAGGGGTGAAAAAAGACAAAGTTGTCATTTCCATATTGCTACATTTTTTTTTACTGGAGTATCAAATTAAAAATATGAAAATTGTTATGAATTCTATTTCATCATTATTATCTATTCCTCATATATGAGTTTCTCTAGTTCTCGACAGATTTACTTCTACAAGTGACATATATTGGTGTCTGGGATAAATTACACCTCGAAGAAAAGTGCACAAACAAGGATGAATTAGCAATATTCAGATGAATATAAATTTCTGCTCAGATATCAAAATTGAGCAAGAAAGTAGACATTGAAAATATCTTGGATGGGAGAATCCATTTATCAACCTAGAAAATCGATCTGGGTAGTAAAAGTTTTTAGTCAACTCGAAAGAACATGATTGTTGGCATTAAAGAGTAGTAAAAAATATGCATTTTTTCCAAAACGATGTATATATTGTCTAAAAAAAAATTGTTTGCATGCATGTTTCTTGTAGAATTTATAGGTACATGAGGGAATATTGGTTCCTATATGAGAAATACAACCATGGAAGATGCCCCAAGGGTCCTACAGTCATGATGAGGAATTCAAAGGCCTACATATCAGCATAAGAAATTCTAAGACAGAGTCCAATGGAAGAAGAGGTAGGAAGGAGGTTGTGACTATGAGGAGAATGCAAAGAGAAGTGTAGAGCTACATGAATGATAATGAGAAGATTATGAAAGATCAAGAAGAGATCCAACAGATATTGAACATGATGCAGAGGCTAGCCAATAAACATTATGTCACAAAGAAAGAAGCTAGTGATAAATAGGTCACAACATATAGATCCCATAGCATAAGGGATGAGCATGGGACTGACACGAAGTCGAGGAGCATGAGTAGGCACCATCATTGCCTAGAGAAATCCACTAGGAGATATCATGCAATTTCAGGTCCATAGAGTGGATCAAGTGTATCTCCTATGAGGAGGAATAGGATAATTCCTAAGGGAGACATCTTGCAAGGTGAACCTAGGAAACTAAAACTACCTTCTTTCAATAGTGAGCATAGGAAGGGAGAGGAGGCCAAGGCTTAGCTGTTGGAAATAAAGAAATATTTCTAGTTGCATGATTATCCCTCTAGGGTAGAAATAAGAATTTCAACCTACCACTTGCAAGGAAAGGTGTCCATGTGGTGGGATTAGCATAAGCAAGAAAAACACCTTGATGAGAGGAAGGAGGAAATTCAAAGGATATTTCAAATAGAAATATTTGTCAAAGAATTACTATGAAAGAAATATGAAAGTTATTTGAACTCAAATTGAGAAGCATGAAAATGGATGAGTATGATAAGAGGTTCTTTGAGTTGATGAAGTACGTGGACTTCATAAATGATGAGAAGGTCAAAATATGAAGGTTTCTAAGTGGGTTACCCTCTTTCTATTGTGATAAGATACAATATGATAACCCCAAAACTTTGGAGGAAGCCATAAGAAGAGAAAAACATATTTATGAGTAGAGAAGAGGGAGACCAGTCTTCTAAAAGACTTGGAATGACAAGAATGTTGGAAAATATTAAACTGACAGTGAATGGAAAATATTTAACAGACAACGAATGCTTGTCATTGATGGCAAGTACAACAATGAAGATGGCATGAGTATAGGAATTTTGTAATCAACAGGAAAATAGAAGAAAAGTCCAGGAAGATCAAATTATTGAAGGAAACACAACATTGATAGAATGATCGAAGGCCCGTAAAGTTCGAGAAGAATTTATGATTGTTGGATCTCATTCAAAATTCCCGAAAGAACGAGGGCCGTCAGATCAGAATATAGACAAGAATAGAACTAAAGAGGAGGATAGATCTCAGACATTAGATCTGAGTGCAGGACCTGACCATCATTGGATAAAGGAGAACCTGAATTCCTTTTAAAGTATAACAAGGAGAAGCAGGCGCATAAAATGCCAAAATCCTGACAACCGTCCATCTCAGGGGGTTATGTGGACCGTTGATCCGACTCCCTTTCGAAGTTTCGTGGATCGAGAGTTGGAGGCATCAAGAACATTCACTTCAAGAATTGCGAAATCACGATTTAATCTCAGCCATTGAATCAAGATCAGATCTAGACCGTTGATCCGACCCCATGTCGGAGTTTCGTGAATCGAGACTTTGAAGTGACAAAAACACTGGACATCAAGGACGTCAAAATCGCGATATGAAAAATCATGATTTAATCACAGTCGTTGAATAGAGATCAGATCTGGACCATTGATCTAACTCCATATCGGAGTTTCATGAATCGCGACATGGAGAGGCAAAGAACCCAATGCAACAAGAATGTCGAAATCACAAAATCACGATTCAATCATAGCCATTGAATCAAGATCACATCTGGACCATCGAATCACAAGACATGTGGCAAGTGATTGAAATTTCGCTGACTTGGGGTCCACGGAGCATAGTGTCGAAAATCACGAAATGAGAAATCACGAAAGCACTTCTTGCATAGGTGCTTGGTTATGACTATAGTCATATTGGGGAAGGAGCTAGTATAGAAAATTTCTGTATCGAAACTTTAGAGATCGCGAAATGAAGTGTCGAGACACTTAGCACAGGATTGTCGAAATGCCAAAACCCGATTTAAAGGAAATGAATGCAAGATCTCATGAAGCCAATCCAACAGTGCAGGTGAACTTGGAATATGATCAGAAGGTTACTATTCTCTCTCACAGTTAACCCCTCAGTTACGAATTTGTTAGTGAAACGGATTCATGATTGTGAATCTGTTGGCGTTTTAGTTGCTCGGACAATTGTCTTTCTTTTGCCTAAGTAAATGCAAAGTGCAATCGCCGTGGAGACGTGTATAAAAGAAAATGAGACAGACTGTGGATGGTTGGTTGTTCTGTATGAGAAAAGAATAAAATTGTAAGAAAGGGAAAATCAGAAGGTGTAGAGTGAGATGGAGAATATGCATAGCGTGAGATGAAACTCAGAGAAGAGTAAAAGATGATGAAGAGAAGTTGAAGCAGAGTAGAATGACAGAACGAGTTAATGCAGAGTAGACCTGTTGAACAGACAGAGGAAGAGAAGAACAAAAGAACAATTTGTAGAAGACTAGTTTTACAGAACAAAGAAATATTGGTAAGAATTGATTTATCTGCATAGTTGGCTGCTTATTTATTCATTTAATATTTTAGGGAGGTTGGGAGGTTCTCGGGAGGATTGTTGTCCTCATAGGTTCAAGTGGGAGCTTGAACACAAGAAGTTGTAGCTTCCATCTGATTGCAACCAGAGAAACCAGGGTGGTAGGGTGGTGCAAGGGAGAACAAGTGTTCTCTGTTATACAGGTTGGAGCCTATGTAACTGGGAGTTGGTGCTTCCATCCAGTTGGTGCTTGAACATATAGGGAGTTGGTGCTTCCTTCTAGTGGGTGCTAGAGAAACCAGGGAGTTGGTGTTTCCTTCTAGTGGGTGCTAGAGAAACCAGAGAGTTGGTTCTCTCAAACAAGTTGCAGCTTGTAAAAATAGAGGTAGCAACCTCACATTAAGTTGGTGCTCAATTAAAGATGATGTACAGAACTTAAAAGACTGCCTATCATTTCGAAGAAGAAGAGGTTTTCTCCCTTTATGGGTTTCCTCGTGAAAGTCTGTCTCTGTGTATACCTTATGTGTGATTGATTCTTTTTACTTTTACTATCCATATGCTGTATAATGTTGATGATCACTTGAAGAAAGATTAAGAATGTTTTAACAGACTTATAATTGTTTAAGCTCAAAGGCAACTGATTCACCCCCCCCCCCTCTCAGTTGTATTAGTAATTTCAACAATTGTTATCAGAGCAGGTTCCTTTTATTCAAAGGTAGATCTGTAAGCTTAAACATGACAAATCATTAAGGGACTTCAACCTCTAATCCCCCTCTGTTTGATGGAACAAATTTTTCCTTCTAGAAGATTAGAATGAGAACATATTTAATGGCCTTGGGTGCTAATGTTTGGGATGTAGTAGAGACTGGATATACAAATCCTGTTGTGCTAGCCTCCAAGGATGATAAGTTAGAGTTTAGTTTTAATTCTAAGGGGATGAATGCTATCTTGAATGGACTTGCTGAAGCTGATTTTGTAAAGGTGATGCATCTTGATACTGCCAAAGCAATGTGGGATAAACTTATTAACAGTTATGAAGGAAATGAGAAAGTAAAAGATGCCAAACTTCAAACATACAGATTGAAATTTGAACAACTAAAGATGAATGAAGATGAAACAATTAGCAAGTGTTTTTTAAGAGTTGAAGAACTTGTAAATGCCATGAAGGGTTTTGGTGAGAAGTTTGACGACTCACTCTTAGTTAAGAAGATTTTAAGATCTCTGCCTGATAAATTTAATTCAAAAGTCTCTGCAATAGAAGAATTAAATGATCTTAAAAATCTGTCCATTGATCAACTTCTAGGAACTCTAACTACATATGAAATGAGAATTAACAAAGATAAATCCAGTACTAGAGAAGCATCTTTTAAAGAAGACAAGAATACTGATTCAGAATTAGATGATCTTGAGGCAAAATTTGTGAGAAGGTTAAATAAAGGATCAGGAAAATATCAAGGGAAGTTTCCCTTTAAATGCTTTAACTGTGGTAAGATAGGTCATTTTGCATCTAAGTGTCCCCATTAGAAAAAGGACCAGAACTCTGATGATGAAAATAAGTACAAATATAAGAAATATAATAAGAAGAAAAGTTTGGTTGCAAATAATGGAAATTCCTCAGAAGACACCGATAGTGACTCATCCTGTGAAGATAAGGAAAATGACTTCATGCTTATGGCCAAGGAGGATTATGATAATAAAAGTACAGGCAATGATGATAATGATGAAGAAGTTGTGGTTGATTTGGAAGGAGAACTGATCAATGCACTGGAAGAAATTGATAGACTCGGAACTAAGAACAGAAAGCAAAAACAATTGTTGACACAGTTCGAGAAAGACAGTAAGAAACCTGATGAAGACTTTGCACTACTGAAAGTGGAATTAGAAGAGGCAAAGAAAATAGAAGACATACTGAAACAACAATTGTCAGAGAAGAAAGTCAGTGGTGAAGCCTTGGAAGAAGAAATAGTAAAAACCAGAAAAGAAATGGAGAAATTTAAAGGATTGTATCATCAAAATCTTCCAAGTATTAAATCCTCAGAAGAATTAACCTCCATTCCAAATCAGCAAAGAAATTCAAAGTTGAAAGTTGGATTGGGATACAAAGAAGGATCAAGTAGTGGTCATCCAAGTAATACAGAATCTATGAAGTTTGTCAAATCCTCAAACATAGACAACAATCACTCTGTAGAAACAAAGAAGGAAAATCAGCCACCAAGAAGAAATGAAAGAAAAATCCCTAGAACAGAATTTGTAGACCAAAAATATTATTGGCATGACAGAAGTCGACCTCCTCAAAGAAGACAGATTTTTTCAAGGTACAAAGATTTTTTCTATGGCTATTGTTTTCTCTACTCTAATTTTGGTCACAAAGCTATAAACTGTTCTTTAAGATTTAGATATGAACAATCAAGATATTCAATGAATAACTATCTTCCACAACAAAGATTGAGACAACCAAGCAACAAACAATCCCAGATTATAAATCATGTGATGACTGGGAGAAGGACACAGGTGAAACACAACAACAGATATGTGCATAACAATCGTTATGATCTTTTATTCATTGAACCAGAATGTTACAACTGTCATAATTATGGTCATAAAGCTCCAGACTGTCGCTTAAGGAAATATAATTTAGATTTGATCCCCACTACTGAAAATGTCAAAGTCTGGAAGAAGAAAGTAGATGACAAGTGTGGACTAGTGCTATCAGCCCAAGAGAAAAAGAATCCCTGGTATATTGACAGTGGATGCTCCAAACACATGACTAGAGACAGAAGTAAGTTTCTAACTCTAAGTGATAGCAAATCAGGGAATGTAACTTTTGGAAATGATGCACTTGGAAAGATAAAAGGTAAAGGAATTGTAAATTTGTGTAACGGAAAAAGAAAAGCTCAAGATGTGTTGCTTGTA
>ML786051.1:83844-122471 GCA_009831015.1 Picea engelmannii | reverse complement strand
TGAAATGTCCATGATAGGAGAACTGTCATATTTTCTTGGCTTACAAGTAAAACAAAGCTCTGCAGGAATTTTTATTTCTCAAGAAAAATATTTGAGAGAAATGTTGAAGAAATTTCAGATGGAAGATTCTTCTACAGTTAGCAAACCTATGGTGGTTGGTTACAAGCTGAGTAAAGATGATATCTCACCTGATGTTGATCAAAGGACATATCACTCCATGATAGGCAGTCTTTTGTACATCACAGCATCCCGTCCTGATATAATGCAAGATGTTTGAATGGTAGGTCGTTTTCAGTCTACTCCTAAACAAAGTCATTTGGTAGCTGTCAAAAGGATATTTAAATACTTGAAGGGAACAATGACTTATGGTCTGTGGTATCCTAGAAATCAGAATTTCCAGTTAACTGCTTATTCAGATGCAGACTGGGCAAACTGTTGATGAGAGAAAAAGCACCAGTGGAGGAGCATTCTTTCTGGGTGACTCATTAGTTGCATGGCTTAGTAAAAAGAAAGGATCCATTTCATTATCCACTACAAAGGAAAAATACATTGTTGTTGCTACCTGCTGCACACAAATCTTATCGATGATACAAAATCTTGCGGATCTGAAGGTAACTTACACTGATCCTATTCCAATTCATTGTGATAATACCAATGCCATTAGTGTCTCTAAGAATCCTTTTCTTCATTCCAAGACCAAACATATTCCAATAAAGTACCATTTTCTTAGAGAACAAGTTACAAACAGAATTGTTCAACTGAATTATATACCTTCTATAGAACAGATTGCTGATATATTTACTAAACCATTAGTAGCGACCCCTTTTGAATATCTTCGTCAAAATTTGGGGGTTATAATCTCTTGCATCTAATTTGTTCATCTGGTCAGGGGGAGTACTTTCTGAATATTTGGTGTATTTCCAAGATGCTTATAGTTGATAGGGGGAGTATGTTTTGCAACAAATCATGGGAAGAATGTTTCTTCTTTGAAATTGATGTCAAAGGGGGAGAAAAGAGTTTAGGAGAGGAGATCCGAATGCATGTGGGTGCTTGTTTTTCCATCAATGCCAAAGAGGGAGATTGTTGGCAAATATTAAACTGACAACGAATGGCAAATATTTAACAGACAATGAATGCTTGTCATTGATGGCAAGTACAAAAATGAAGATGGCATGAGTATAGGAAGTTTGTAATCAATAGGAAAATAGAAGATAAGTCTAGGAAGATCGAATGATTGAAGGAAAAAAAACGTTAATAGAATGATCGAAGGCCCATAAAGTTCGAGAAGCATTTATGATCGTTGGATCTCATTCAAAATTCCCGAAAGAACGAGGGCCGTCAGATCAAAATATAGACAAGAAGAGTGCTAAAGAGGAGGACAGATCTCAGACGTTAGATCCAAGTGCAGGACCCGACCATCATTGGATAAAGGAGAACTTGCACGCCTTTTAAAGTACAACAAGGAGAAGCAGGCACACAAAATGTTGAAATCCTGACAACCGTCCATCTCAGGGGGTTATGTGGACCATTGATCCGACTCCCTTTTGAAGTTTCACGAATTGGGAGTTGGAGGCATCAAGAACATTCACTTCAAGAATTGCAAAATCACGATATGAAAAATCACGATTTAATCGCAGCCATTGAATCGAGATCAGATCTGGACCGTTGATCCGACCCCATGTCGGAGTTTCGTGAATCGAGACTTTGAAGTGACAAAAACACTGGACATCAAGGATGTTGAAATCGTGATATGCGAAATTGCGATTTAATCGCAGCCGTTGAATAGAGATCAGATCTGGACCGTTGATCTAACTCCATATCGGAGTTTCGTGAATCGCGACATGGAGAGGCAAAGAACCCAATGCAAAAAGAATGCCTAAATTGCGATTCAATCGTAGCCATTGAATCAAGATCACATCTAGACCATTGAATCATAGGACATGTGGTAAGTGATCGAAATTTTCTATAACTTGGGGTCAACAGAGCATAGTGTCGAAAATCACGAAATGAGAAATCGCGAAAGTACTTCTTGCATAGGCGCTTGGTTATGACTATAGTCATATTGGGGAAGGAGCTAGTACAAAAAAGTTCTATATCGAAACTTCGAAGATCGAAAAATGAAGTGTCGAGACACTCATCATAGGATTGTCGAAATGCCAAAACCTGATTTAAAGGAAATGAATACAAGATCTCATGAAGCCAATCCAACGATGCAGGTGAACTTGGAATATGATCGGAAGGTTATTGTTCTCTCTCACAGTTAACCCCTCAGTTACGAATCTGTTAGTGAAACAGATTCATGATTGCGAATCTGTTGGCATTTCAGTTGCTCGGACAATTGTCTTTCTTTTGCCTAAGGAAATGCAAAGTGAAACCACCGTGGAGATGTGTATAAAAGAAAATGAGATAGACTGTGGATGGTTGGTTGTTCTGTATGAGAAAAGAATAAAACTGTAAGAAAGGGAAAATCAGAAGGTGTAGAGTGAGATGGAGAATATGCACAGTGTGAGATGAAACTCAGAGAAGAGTAAAAGATGATGAAGAGAAGTTGAAGTAGAGCAGAATGACATAGCGAGTTAATGTAGAGTAGACCTGTTGAACAGACAGAGGAATAGAAGAACAGAAGAACAGTTTGTAGAAGACCAGTTTTATAGAACAAAGAAAGATTGGTAAGAATTGATTTATCTGCATAGTTGATTTCTTATTTATTCATTTAATATTTTAGGGAGGTTGGGAGGTGCTTGGGAGGACTGTTGTCCTCAGAGGTTCAAGTGGGAGCTTGAACAAAAGAAGTTGTAGCTTCCATCTGATTGCAACCAGAGAAACTAGGGTGGCAGGGTGGTGCAAGGGAGAACAAGTGTTCTCTGTTATATAGGTTGGAGCCTATGTAACTGGGAGTTGGTGCTTCCATCCAGTTGGTGCTGGAACATATAGGGAGTTGGTGCTTCCTTCTAGTGGGTGCTAGAGAAACCAGGGAGTTGGTGCTTCCTTCTAGTGGGTGCTAGAGAAACCAGAGAGTTGGTTCTCTCAAACAAGTTGTAGCTTGTAAAAATAGAGGTAGCAGCCTCACATTGAGTTGGTGCTCAATTAAAGATGATGTACAAAACTTAAAAGACTACCTATCATTTCGAAGAAGAAGAGGTTTTATCCCTTTATGGGTTTCCTCGTGAAAATCTGTCTTTGTGTATACCTTATGTGTGATTGATGCTTTTTACTTTTACTGTCCATATGCTGTATAATGTTGATGATCACTTGAAGAAAGATTAAGAATGTTTTAACAGACTTATAATTGTTTAATCTCAAAGACAACTGATTCACCCCCCCTCTCAGTTGTATTAGTAATTTCAACAAAGAATAATATTAAGAAAGAGAAAAGACAGAAAGGTTTTAAGGCACAGTTTTTCAAGAGCAACTCCCAATAAAATCAACAAGGACAACCAACCAAAAATGAGCATAATGCAATAGATTCATTTGGGAAAAGTCGAAGGAAACAACATGTACAGTGTTGGGGATGTGAGGGAAATCACTTATATAGGGACTGTCCTCACAAAGGAGAAAGAATGAGGACTATTTAAAACATTCGGGAAGCTAAAAAAATTGAAGATATGGGAGGAAGCATGTCAAGTATTTATGCACCCTTGGATAACAAGAAAGCAAAATATCAATGCCCCATTTCTGAAGTAGAAGGTAAGATTGATAACCAACCCATAGTAATTTTTATTGATTTTGGGGATAGAAATAGTTACATAAAATCTAACATTGTTGAAATATTTCACTCGCAAAAGAGTAAGCATAAGAAATATTGGTTAGTTCAGTTATCCATAGGGGCTAAGAGAAAGATCAATGAGTTGGTTAAAGATTGTCCAATAGATATGAATGGACTCAACACAAAGGTAGATGTGAACATCATACCATTGGGTTCATATGATTGTGTAATTGGCAAGGATTGGTTTAAAAAACACCATGTTGTCATAGACTGTTACAAAAATATAATTTGTATCGATGAGGATGGACAACAAGGAAATATTCAGGGCATTCTGAAAGTTTTAGTTGTTATAGAAATTTCAGTCAGGAATCTAAAATAGAGTTTTAAGAAGGGATGTCAAATTTTTGTAGCCCATATGGAAGATGCATCTAGGGATAAAGTGGTAAGTAATGAAGACCATCTGGTCTTGATATATTTTGAAGATGTTTTTAGGGAGATCCTAGGGTTTCCACCAAAGAGAGACATTGATTTCTCTATTTATTTGGTGCCCGAAGTTGCCCTAGTGTCCAAGACACCTTATAGAATGGGCACACTAGAGTTTAAACAATTGCATATGCATCATGAATAACTTTTGAACAAGGGGTATATACGCCAAGTGTGTCACCTTGGGAAGCCCTAGTTCTTTTTGTAAAGAAGAAGGATGGAACATTAAGTTTATGTATTGATTTCAGACATCTAAATAAGGTCACCATAAAGAAAAAAAATATCCTTTTCCAAGGATTGATGATTTATTTGATCAAATGAAGGGAGAAAGGATATTTTTCAAGATTGACTTGAGATCATGTTATCATCAGGTGAGGATGAGAAAAGAGGATATTATCTAGACAACATTCAGGAAAAAATATGGGCATTATGAATTTACAGTAGTGTCATTTGGGGTATCAAATGTTGCAACAGTTGTCGTGTGCTTGATGAATGGAGTATTTAGGGAGTACTTGGACAAGTTTGTGATTTTTTTCTTATATGATATTATCATCTACTCAATAACAAAAGAATATCATGAGCAACATTTAAGAATGGTGCTGCAAGTTTTGAGAGAGCATAAATTGTATGCCAAACTAAATAAGTGCATATTTTGTCAAAAGAAGATTCACTATTTGGGGCATATTATTTCAGCAGATGGTATAGTAGTTGATCATGAGAAGATAAAGGCCATTATAGGATGGCCAATTCCAAGAAATGTGATAGAGGTAATATCATTTATGGGTCTTGTTAGTTATTACCAAAGATTCATAAAAGGATTTTCAAAGATTGTAAGCCCAATCACTCTGAAAAAGAAGGGAGTGAAATTTGAATGGACTCCCAAATGTGAGAAAAGTTTTTAGCAATTGAAAGATATTTTGACAAATGCGCCAATATTAAAGATTGCATATCCAGATGACAATTTTGTAGTATGAACTGATGCATGTAAGGAAGGGCTCGATGGAGTCCTCTATCAAAAATATCATGTGGTATGTTATGAGTCCTGGAAGTTAAAAGAGAATGAAAGAAATTATTCTACACATGAATTGGAATTAGCATCCATTTTCCATGCATTAAAAATGTCGAGGGATTACCTAATGGGTAGAATATTTGAGCTAAGTACATACCACTATGGTTTGAAGCATCTATTTGGACAACCAACATTAAATGTCAGAAAAAATAGATGGCTGGAATTTTTGAGAGAATATGAATTTGAAATTAAGCATATGAAAGGCAAGGAAAATTAGGTGGTTGATGCACTTAGTAGAAGAGCTCATGAAACACACATTTAAGTAATTAACATGTTCAACAAAAAATTAAAAGAAAAAATTTAGAGGATGGAAATTCAAACCATCAATATCTAAAAATAAAAGAGGCATTATAGCAAAGAATTCTACAACACATATTTAATTACTATGAGTTGAAAGAGGATGGAATACTCATGTATAAAGGAAAACTATATGTGCCAAATACAACAAAGCTAAAAGATATAGTTTTGAGGGAAAAGAACAATGTGTGATATGTTGGACACCTAGGATATTAGTAGACAATTGCAATTGCAAGAAGCCAATACCTTTGGCCAGGAATGAACAAAGAAGTGGCTAATTACATAGCCATGTGCCTAGAATGTCGAATAGTGAAGAGAGATCATTGACATCCAACGAGGATGCTACAACCATTTCCCATTCTTGAGTGTAAATGGGAAGTGGTTACAATTGATTTCATTACAAAGATTCCCGGAACAGTGAAGCAACATGACTCCATCATGGTGGTGGTGGATAAATTAGCAAAAGATACAAATTTTATTCTCGTGAATACCACACAAAAGGAAAAAAAACGTTGTAGATATTTACATGAAGGAAGTTTTCAGGCTACATAGAGTGCCTAAAGAAATTGCTTCAGATAGAGATCCAAAATTTACATCCAATTTTTGGAAAGGTTAATTCAAAGGTTTTGGAACAAATTTAAATCTCAGTACAACCTATCACCTAGAGTCAGATGGGAAGATGAAGAGGAATAACAGAAACATTGAATACATGCTCAAAAATGTATGTGATGGACCAAACATCAAAGTGGGAAGATTATATTCACTTAGCATAGTTTTCTTACAATAATGGGTATCAAGCCTCATTAAAAATGAGCCCTTCTGAAGCATTGTATTGAAGAATGTGTAACACACCGATGATTTGGGATAACCTGACAGACAAAGCAATCATCGGGCCATATTTGTTAAGGGAAATGGAAGAGAATATGGAAAATATCAAGAAGAATTTAAACGTTTCTGAGGATAGGAAGAAAAGTTATGTAGACAAGAATTTTTTTTTTAGATATTTTAAAGTGGGAAAACATGTTTTCCTAAAAGTGAAAGAGAAAAGAAGTTTGATAAGATTGGGTCATTTCTCAAAATTGGCAATATGATATTGTGGGCCATTCCAAATATTAGAAAAAATAGGTTCAGTTGCATACATCCTAGAATTGTTTGCATCCATGAGAATGCATACTTGCATAATTTTTTTCATGTATAATTATTAAATAAATATGTGTCTGACCCTAACCACATAATCTATTGGATTGTTATCCAAGTGGAAAACAAATGTGATTTATGGGTGGAACCAGTACACATCTTGGACTGAAAAGTAAAAGTTCTCAGGAAAAAATCCATAGGGATTGTAAAGGTAAATTGACCCTATTACGGTCCTGAAGATGTAACATGGCATCATGAAGAAACAATGTGGGAGGAATACCCACAAAGTTTTTTCAATTTTGAAGAAGATGGAAAATAAAAATGCAAGACTCAATTTTTGGGTTTCTAGGTTCCAAAACCATATCTTAGAATTCTTCTTCACCTACGCAGATATCCCCGATAAAAAAATGGTGTAGCCTGATGGATTGAAGGAAGATAATGGGGAACATTCCTTGGGTCATCAAGTTGAGAAGAACGAGAAATTATGGTTGGGACTGTTATTGGAGAGTAAACAAATTGCAGAAGTTTATTTTTTGAATATTATGATGTAAATTTGTATACGTATTTTGGCATTGTGTTGTGCATCGAGGATGATGCAAAATTGTATGGGATGAGGAATGTGAAAACCCCACTATAATCCCCATTTTAATTAATTCATAATGTAGATATGAATATGGCTATGTCAAAGTGATGTAAAATGCAGAATGCATTTTCTATTTTTAAATAAAAATAATGTGATACCAACTATTGGGAATATGAAAACATATTGGGGATGATTAATACTCAAGAGAGAGGGATTTCCTAGGGAGTGTCTAAGAGGGGCCTAAGGGGAAAATGCCTTATGGATATTAAGTCAAACCCATAATTTTGAATTTTATTATCATTTGAGGAAACCATGTATTTTCTATTTGAGTGTATGAGATCCCAATCATTGAATACCTTTCAGGGGGTGTGTGTAGAAGTCACTTCCATAGTTATTGGAATCATGGCACTAGAAAACAATCAACATTGGCCAGAGTGATAAGTCAACTCTCTTGGGAAAATACAGGAAATTTGTAGGGGAGAATAGGAATTTTTTTCACATTCATTTGGGGCGTGAACAACAAGCAAAGAGAAAGGAAAAAGAGCACCATATCTAGAGTAGAGAGGTAGGATGAATTATAGAGCATGCTAGAGCATTTTTGGAGCATTATGGAGTTAAAACATGAAGAACCAGCTTGTCAGTGTTGTGGCCGCAACAACCCCATTTACTTTTTCTTTTACAAACAAAAGGAAACATGCCCCCTACTAAAATTTCAAACCTATTTCGTAATCCTTCACTACTTGAGCCTAATGCTATTTCCTTTCCTACTTTGAGGGAGTTGGGTTTTGGTCTTGATTGATGATTGTTTTTATGGATATTTATTACCTCTTTTGATATCACAATTCCAAATGTGTTGGTTATTGATATATCCTATCTGAGTTTGTATTGAGTGACCCAAGGTTCATGTATGTTTGGAGTTCCAACAAATCCTCTAAAACTATTGGCCCTCCTAGTAAACTAGAAGGCAACGCAATGCACAGGGTGCACTACACCGTCTCACTTGAGATAGTCCTAATGGGTGGCTGTAATACTCATGTGTTTGCATACTAGGATTAAGTGGGAGATCTAAGAACTATATGTTGAGAGTTCTACTATAACTTATTAACTAAATACACTGTTATTACGAATACACAGGAAATATAATAACTCATTCATTAGCATATCAATATTGACTAAAGACAATAAAGAAATACATGCATTCAATCACATAACATAGATGTTACCGTGGTTCACCCCCCAACCCTTGGGATACATCCACAAAGATATAACTCTTATCTCTTTTATTATAGTCATTTTGTCACTACAATGTTGCGTGCTTTACAACTCTTCTCAGTCAAGTTAAGATCTATTATGAGGTGGACTAGATCACACCAGGCTCCTTAGCCTGTGATCTAAACCTCAATATCTACCCTCCTCAGTCCTCTCTATCTCAACAAATTACAAAATTAGGTCATATACCAAAATAATACATGATATTCATTTATGTATGTTCTCTTTTCTTATGAGCCAACTCTCTATCAATCAAATACTAATACCTAGCACCTTTTCTATGAGACCTAAGTGTCTATATTTATACATTAACATCTCTTCAACCATTAAAATACGTTGCAAAATCCATAACCCTAACATCGTTAGCTCTTCCAGGCATGTGTGTGTGCTACTCTTCCTTCTAGTTGTCGCTTTCCTTGTGCATGCCTTCTTTCCCAAAATCGCCTTTCCTTCCACTTTGGCCTGCTTCCAACATGCCCCCAACACTAACATGTGGCTCATCCCGAGACACCTAACCTTTGTACATTGCATCGATCTCCCTGGTGATCGCTTGGAACTTCTCCTTGAGCTTTGTTGCTTGTGTTTAAGCCTGCGTGGTCTTTTACTTGAGCGCATATATTGTTTGGACTGTGATCTCGTCACTAATCAACCCTACGCACTCTACCTATGTCTGTGCCATATATTTCTTGGCTTCCTCTACTTGTGCAATGAATTCTGATACATTTTCTTGAAGTGGTTCCATTTGAGCCTAACGCTCCTTTTTATGCATTTGTGTAGTGGTGAGTTATGCTTGTAGTTTCTTCATATCCTGTGCCCCTTTGACCTGCTCTGTGATGGAAATTGTATTCTTCCTCTGCTTGAGGTCCTAGATAGCTGCACTTATCCTTTCTTCTTCCATGTCCCACTGTTGTACTTGTTGATCCTCTTCCATCTTTTTCCATAGCTGTGTTGCCTTATCGAACAAGTTTGTTTCTTCGCTAACCTATCGCTCTATCTCTTGTAGCTTCTCTACAGTCTCCTGCTTCCTTTGCTTCCTTACCTTTGGTGGAGTGGTGGGTGTGAGTTGCTCACAGAGATTCTCGATCTACTTATGATATTGATCGATTGCTTGCACAATCTGATCAATATTCTCTGTTGTTGTGAGTTCATCCCTCTACGCGGTATTTGGAATCTTCTTATAAGTTCGAGCCACTTTTTGTTCCAATCCATTCACGCGCTCCCTCTCTTCTTGGGTCTCAAGTTTTTCCTACTCATATAGCAATTCCATCGTGTCCCGCTTCTCCTTTTCCTATTGTAATTCGGCTAAGTCTGTGCGTGCACAAGACTATACCTCTTGGGTAATGCTAACCTGTAATTTGTGAAGAGATTTGGATGGTATTCATGGCAATACCACTTGGAGTTGAGCTAAGTTGTTTAGGGGTGTCTTGCCCAAGATCTCTCCCATGCACAACATGTTGGGTGTAATGTTGAATTTCATGTTCGATTGCAGTATTGTGTGGATTGTATATCACTCAACTTCTTCCGGTGCTTCTCCTATCTGTGATGTTGATGGCCCTGTTCCTATGCTGCTTACTGTTGCTTTCACTTCTCTAATCTACTTGAGGAACTGTTGCATGTCTGCCAACTCCTCTTGAATTTTGTCCCCGTGGTGTGCAACATTGTCAAAATCCTCAGATATACAATCCTGAACCATTTGGTCTATCATTTCTGCATCATCCTCCATGATCATGTATTCTGGAGGTGTTCTTTGCACCTTCATTTTCTCGCACACACCTCCTATCTGAGTAGTTGGCCTCTTAGTCAAGCCCGGTTCTTGTGGATTGGGACTTGGTGTCATCCTCTGTGTTTCCTTAGCCTGTTCCTTTTGTTCTTGGGCTGGCTATGTATTATTCTTCTTCCCCTTCTGGGTCCCCATATTAGTTTTCCCTTCATTCATCTTCTTTGTTTTCGTCTGGGCCTTCCTTCGTTTCTTGAGCACTGGGAATTCCTGAGGTTGTGTTTCTTCCTTCCATGTCTCCTCTTTTGTTGTCTTTGTAGGTATGTCTTGGGTGAGGACTGGAATCTTCCAGTTTTCCTCCCAATCCCTGATAACCATTTCGATGTCTCCCTCCATGATGTAGTAGCACAATTGTAGCCTTGAAGTTGGAGATGTCTCAATAGTGTGTGACATCCTGTGGTGTTATTCTCCAAATGTTGGAGATGGCCTCCTGCAGGTCGCGAAGGTATCCTTCGAATACAACTGCGCTCATATTTATGTGCTTGGCATCTGATGTGGCGCTAAGTGATAAATACCTCACTCTGCGATTCAGCTTGGGTCTGGTGGTAAAAAATGTGTAATATGGTTCCTTCCATCCCATGATGGATATCAAAATGAGTATCCATGACTAATGAAATTATGTTCCTAGATCTTTCGCATCCTTGTAGTCATCCAGAAAAAAATTCAATAGATAGGGGGCACAACTAACTCTGGTTCCCTCGACACATTGTGCTGCAACTACAACGACCCTCGCTAAGACTTCCTCCTTGCGACATTTTCTTAGCATCTTGCAAGCCAAGATTTTTTTGACCATTTTTGTTGCGACATCATTGATCCTCTTGATGATGATCCCTCGCATCCCCCTGTCAGTGTCGTATTTATTTTTCATCTCTTTCACGAGTGCTTTCTCCTTTGTTTTGTCGTCGAGAAATTGCACTGGATCCATGCCTCGAGATGGCAACCCTATGATAAGTGCAATGATATCTATGTCTATCGAGACAAGATTTTCCAACCATATATCCCCACCATGCCTGACTACCATCAGTTGTTTGAAGCAACTATTTGTGTACCATCCTTTGCCAAAGTGTGGTAGCTCCAGTAGACCTAAAACACCCATTTTCTTCAATCGTACTACCCACTGGAGTGGTTCATAAATAGGTTTCCTTAATGGATCCAGACCCACAGTCTATAGGTAGACTCTCTTTGCAAACTCTGGGAACTTGTATGTATCCATTACATTGTGGTACAAGTATTTTAACTTCTCAAAAAAACCTAGCAACTTTGCTTTCACCTGTACCCCATCTAGTATACACAGCAAAAAAATGGTTGCAATGGGTTGCTTCCGTGGTGACCTAGGTACCTTCTTCTTATTCTTTTTCAGTAGCGGATGACTCGAGGTTCCATCCTCTGGTGGTCGTACTTCGACAAACCGTTCTGTCCAGCCTGTGACATCTTCCACTATTCCTTCCCATGGTTGGTCTAACACAATTGTTTGAGATTCGTCTGGCTCGATTGCTTTTTCTTGATTTGTCATCATCCCATTGACTCTTGGAGCTCCTTTAGTTTTCTCTGGTTGTGCCTCCTTCAGGGTTCATGTTCCCTGGTTTTGTTGCTCCTGTTCTTCTGTCGAAATATCCACATTCATGCCCTCCAGTGCTAGCCGTTGGATTTCTTCTACCACAGTTGTGGGGTTTATTGGTATCATATCTGGTGAGGGGATTTTTTCGACATTAACGATATCTAGTGGCTATTGTTCACTTTCCTACGATTGTACCTGTGACCTGGTTCTAACTCTAGAGTGTCGGGCAGTCTGGGTTGACTCTTCTTGTTTTGGTCATTCCATGGTGGTGAATTTCGATCCCTCGTTGAGTTCAATGGGATCTGAATCCTCTGTGAGCTTCTCTTTTTTCTTTGTATGCACTCTCACTCTCTGTTTATTTTCCAGCCTCACAATAAACTGTTTTCTCCCACGTCTATGATTTATATGGGAATTGTATGAAGCTTGTCGAAGACGCTAATTTTATTATGGATTCAATTAACCTCCAGTTCCTTTGTACTTTCCATTACTCTCCCTTTCCATCTCCAGTTGGCGCGATTAATAAGGCGTTCCGTCGGTCCTTCCTGACATTCAATTCCACATCACTTCGTCATTTTGTACTACTTTTGTCATCTTTAATTTTCCCACTTGTTTCCATTGTGACCTGGCCATTGGATTTTTCCTCGTCGATGGGGTCTTCCGTTTAATACAACTATCCTAAATTATTTAAATTTATGGAGCCACCCACTAGTTGGAATGTCAAATCACTAAAGACAATCTTCAAAATGTCAGGTCTCGAGGTTTTGCAGACCTAACAGTCCAACATGTAATGAATCTCAATGTCCTGACATGCGAAATCGCTAAACTGCGATAAGTTTCAAGCCATGTTAATTAAAGCATTAAAATCGATTAATACAAATTAATCACATCGCGACTTCGTGATTCGAGGATCCATGCCTCGAGCAATCACTAAAGTCCTGATATACGAAATTGTGAAACTAGCTTTTATTAAACTAGGTTAATTAAATGATTAATAATGATTAATGATAATTAAATCATATCACAGTTTCTCATTTCAGGGATCCTATATTGAAACGACAACTTGAAATCCTGATACCCTAAGTCATGGAACCCTTAATTAATCACGATTAATTAAAGGTTAAACTCAATTAATATCAATTGATCAAATCACGATCTCGTGATTCAGGGATCACAACTTGAAATGAACAGGATCACTCAGGATTCCAAACTCCGAAATGGATTAAGGTTAAACAAAATTAATTAATAGGATAAAACTTGATTTATTAACACCTTAAACAGTCTTATGTCGAGTAAAGTTTATGTTGGTTTGAAATACAGGTAAATTCAAATGATCTCTATGCTTTCCCAGATCATGAAATATTGACCATTAATGACATTAATAGTTGATTTATGGAAATAATTTCAAATAAGATCCTACTTTATTGCCCAAATCTTTTGAATAAAGGAATTAAGCACGTTTTCAAAAAAGGTCTACGCAGATTGATACGTTTAAGGCAAAGAAGATTTTTCATTTTCTGAATTACATTCTCGTTTTCGTAGAGCTTGCTTAACGAGATACTTAGCCTTGTGTGTTTTCTATGACAAATAACAAGTTTTTTTTTTAGGACTGTTACCATGCTTCCACGAAAAGCAGCTAAAGCGACTAGTGAGAGTTCAGGCCAGAGTTCAAAGGTTATCTCCGACACCTCACCCATAAATATAAACACAGATAAAACCTGGACGAATGTATGCAACATCCTACAATACGAACCAGTAAACTTCCCTAATGATTTGAGCTACAATGAAAAGGAAGCCTTATCTACAAAATACAATACTATCACTCAGGAAGAGATGCATAAGGTAGCAACAAGGTTGAGTCTTTTACCCTACAATGAAATGATTAAATGGGCACTGGATCATGTGGATATCGCAACTATAACTATTTTCAATTTTCATAAGGTAGTTGTTGGGTCATTTCGGTCGAAACACATACATGTGATGTATAAACTATCTTCGACATAAAACTTTATTTACAATGTTAGTTTTATAGAGAATTTTAGCAAGAAGGAGTGTGATCAATATGGAAATAATATTTCCGACTTGATTAAGGATTGGTGCTCACACCCTAAAAAGTTCAAAGCCGATTCTCATGGCATATACTCAATCTCATCGCTAGAACCACAGTTCATGTATATAGCCATGATGATGTGCAGAATTTATGGAAAAGAGAACACAACCCATTTCTTTCTACCATGGGTACCCATTATACACACAGTGGTGGAAGGCTATTCTTTTGACTGGGCCAAGATATTGTTAGACAATCTAACTAGTGAAATTATAGAATACCAGGAAAAGAAATCCAAGGGACAATCATATTCATTTTACATGTCATCTTATATCATGGACGCTATCTGTTTCATGACACCTTTCCCACTAATTGGCTAGTGATGGACTCCAGATAGTGCATAACCAATTCATATTTATCATTTGAAACTATGGGAATACAAGGGGAAGGACTTCTTTTATGAAATCTATAATTGGGTAGCGGTGCCGATGCACATTGCTATTTTTGGTCACCCACCTCCTATAATTTCAGATACAGTTGTGGCCAACTTGGATAAAGTGGAAGATTGGTATATCAAGGATCACTTCTCTTACATTAGAGTTTTCAGTTGTTCAGTTCCCCCATATGATTTACTGCAATTTTTACTAGACTGACTGGTGTGCCGCGAGGTCACACGACAGACTGTACTCGATGGGATTAGAAAATAACTCATAGGAGTACAAAAAAAGCTATGGACATATTTTCCTTTACACATCAGTGCATTTTCTTTATTGGATTTCAGCCATTCCAAGGTGGAGGTAGTAGCCTTAGAAGAAATAAAGTTGGTAAGCATTGAATTCAAGAAGCACGACATGCAAAAGGTCGTGAGTAACCACATGGATAGTTGCAGTTTGAAAAGGTATGGGCATGAGAATTATCCTCAAGACGATATTTTCTGAGGAGTGAGATCTTATCCGGAGGTCTTAAGTCGAGTTCGAGATTTGCCACTCAAAAGAATGATTAAATTCTACATATTTCAGAGGAATCAAAGAAGTAGCCTCCCTAAAGTGTTACAAGGGGGAGTCTCAACATCTGTAGATACACAACAAACATAGACCCAAAATCCAGAAGTCGAAAGCTCTAGCAAACAAGAAGCCCCGAAAAACCCAGAAAAGTATGAGATCTCGACTCAGAAAAAGGATATCCCAATGAAAGAGGTATCTGATGACCAGAACAAAAGTCAACCAGAGACGTTAATAAATCAAGGAGAATATAGGCCACTGTCTTCACTGGATAAATAAACTATAGATGGAACCGGAAAAGAGTTATATACATAAATCGACAACCCCACTCAAGTTGTCACGCCATTGCAATTCACCATAGGAAACCCTAATGCATAGATAATACTCATAGGAGATATCCCACCTATCTCTATTGACGAGATACCTCCCTCCAATTTATTTTTCAGTAAGAAAAGGAAAGTTGTGGTGAAGAAATAAATGCACCAAAAAGAGGGTGCAACGGTCAAAAAACACAAAGTATTATTGGATGGACAGAATTTGGAAGATGAAGATTTTTCTATAGAGGTAGTTGGCTCTTTGGTAGCTTTTGCAATAGCTAACCTATTCTCAGTCGATAATCTGAAAGAAATATTGAAGCAAAGGAATCAGATGATAAGTCAGTTGCAGAATCAAATAAGGAATACATAAAAGAATGTCAGAGAAGAAGTCAATAAAGGACTGGAACAGGCTAGAGCTAGTGATAAACAAGAAAAACAACTTCTCAATTACAGTCTTGATGTGATGCATAAGAATATGTAAGTGAGAGAAAAATAAACTATCCAAAAAGATAAGTCGATAAAGAAACTACAAGACAAGATCAGTTCCACTGAGAAAATGGTTGTGGATATAACACGGTTTCAATCTCAAGCGTTGGAGGTGCTAAGGAAACTAGAAATAGCTCAACAAAGCCTACTCTCTAAAGTAAAAATCTTCCAAAATCATTCTCAGGTGATGGATGAAGCATTAAGTAATATTGTTTTAAGAGAGAGAGAGGCTATCATTGCCCAAATAACTACCTTCCAAGAAGCGGTTATATCATCAACAAAAGAAGGAAGATCTATGGCATCCAGGTTGTCCATTTCAGAGAAAACCAGAGGTGATATTATACTAAAGACATGGGAGTCAAACATATTCAAAGGTAGGAAAATGGCTAAGGAATTGAAAGAATATTGTGAAGATGTTTTTTGTTCACTTAATAAAAAATTATTAGGCTTTGATAAAGAAGATAGTTCTGGGACACTGGGTCAAATTAATGTAGCCAAACATCAGCTTGACATTAAAAAAAATATGGAAGAAGCCCAAGATGAAATATCCCAGATAAAATAGGTCGATATTGCCCAAATAGATAGATGGCTAGTGAAGCCTAATCTACAACTACAATTTATTATTTTAGAGGATAGACGAATAGAAGAGAGATTGCCTCAATTGGAAAATAAGTTATACATTTTTTAGGCTAATAATTTAATAGGGTCTTCCGGGTTGGTAGCTGAATTTGTGGGCAGGTGCATCAAATGTATTGAATAGTGAAAAGATAGTACCTCTGGGAAGAAATGAATACAATTTGTGTACATTTTCTATTTTGGAACTAGAAGACATGAAAGGAAAACGTTCATAGCAGCATAACGAGAAGATAAAAAAGATTGCAAATGAAACAGTTCAGTTTCCATATTTTGTAATTTTAATTATTCTGAATATAGAGGAATTCCAACCGTTTGAGGTTGAGAAATTTTGTATAAATGCATGTTCTAAAGAATAAACAAAGGTTGCTTCTTGCTGGTTGTAATTGAGAAAAATCTCCTCATCGATTATTAATACAAGTGTAGACCAGAGATTCGACATTTCATCTAGTTTGTGTTATGTGTTCTTCTGTCTTTCCACATTCCATCATTCTTTATATACTTCCTTGATGAATGCCCAAACACAATTTATTACAATATCTATTGTGGTTATATTTCATTCAGTTATCTGATAACAAACAAATTTTCCTCTGTATTGGCTATCAACAAATACAAGACATGTGAGCTAATTAGATTACTATATTTTATGCTTCATTAAAGGTTATATTATCTATTTTCTTCTCCTATAACGAAGTAAGATTCTTCTGTATTGGATGCCTTTCTTTGTCTATTAGCTTTATTTTTTTCTCTCATTACATCCAATATTTTCAAATTTAACTCAGACACAAAAAATGACCTCTGAGCTGTTATACTATTAATTCAATTTAAAGAATTTTTCTCACATAACTGAGATAGAAAAAACAAACTTTTAAACTTTCCCTATTTCTTGATGCCTGACATTGTTCTTTGAGCCTTAAGTGTAAACTCAAGAACATATTTTTTGCATCGTTGTTGAGGAAGGAGAAACAAAATTATTTTTCCCTGGGAGAATGACATTGGTAAGTTTCTCTCTTTGATAGTGAACAAATATTGAATACATTATAAGGCTTAATTTTTTATTTTTCACTTGGCGACTCCATAATTAATAAATTTTCATTCGGTCAAAGGAATGCCAGAAAAAACCTTGATGATAGGTAGACCATGCTTGTTTTCAACCCTGAAAAATTTTTAAAACCAAGGGGATACCTGAAGAAAACCACTGCGTCCACCAGTAAAGTTTACCAACCTAAACCCACATAGTATAATGCTAAGGTTCCACTTGAAACGTTAAATCCATGAGAATTTTCCACCCAAAATCCATTTCAGAGAAACGTCAGTTGATAGAATTGAAGCCGAAATCATAAACCCCAACTTGGTTTTATCCGAGATAAAGGATGAAACTGATTCGACTACCCCTTTTGATAATAAAGGTAAAGGGCTCATCTCGATACCTTCTTCGATTGATATTCCATCAGTTCCTAAAGTAAATATTCCAACTTCCCTAAGTATTGAAGAATATATCTTACACTCTGATTTGACTCCCGTTGGTTCTCTCGTTTATATATCCTGCAAATCTGAAGAACCTAGTCCTCATCTCTTATTTCCCTACTTTCCAGTTTTTTTGTCTCCTGATGGTCAGTTCCTGGAACCTCTTTCATGTCATCCCAAAGTAACCAAAAGGTCACTACACATATTTGAAAACCCCCTCTACAATCTCCAAGTCTCATCCCCTAGATTACCAATGGTTGCTGCCGATGGAGGTGGTTCTAGAGGTGGCGAAGGTGGAGAAGGACATGGTGCGGGAGGAGGAGAAGGAGGAAGGTGTCAAGGGCCACCCCCACCTCCTATCATATTCTCTAAAGTAGCTGCTAGATATGCTCCTTTGGTCCTCCCAGTTCCCCTCCACGAATTACCTGAAAACTATATGAAAAATTTTAAAAAGTTCACAAGAGAGGGAGACCTAACCACGATTGGACATATAAATTTATTTGATCAATTCATCAATATCCTTGGCCTCGCGCATGAAGACGTCTATTCAATTCTCCTGGTTCAAAACTTCGAAGGAAAGGTGAGAACCTAGTTCCGAGGACTACCGAGAGGTTCAATAGGATCATATGACCAGTTAGAAAGTGTCTTTCTCAGACAATGGGGAGAAATAAAAGATCACCTTTATTATTTAACCGAGTTTGGATCTTTAAGAAAGAAAAATTCAGAAACAGCTCTTGAATTCACACAAAGATTGAATAAATTATATAACAAGATCCCAGCTGAGGTTAAACCTTCCCAACCTGCAACAAAAGTAACTTTTGTTGGGGCTTTTGAGCCCGATTTTTCTCTATTATTGAGAGAAAGGAGAGTTTCTGACCTTACTAGGATGCAAGTCGATGCTGTAGAGATTGAGTCAAATATGATGGCATTGGGAAAGTTAAAAACTAAATTCGAAATGGCAAATAAAGAGACTATATGATTTAGAGAACAAGCAGGACCTTCTGGATATGGGAGGTCCTTGGAAGACAAGATGGATGATATGGAAAAAATAATTAAAGAATTATCAAACAAAATTTAGAAGATGGAACTTGATCAATCTAAAGCAGATCAATTCACTAGAAAAGATTTCATGAGGAACCCTAACTCCCAAATACAACAAAGACCAATTAAAAATGAAGATCAAAAGATTCAGACGCCCTTTAAAAATGAAAATTTTATAGGAGGAGACGACATACAAGAGTTAGAGGAGTTAGAGGAATATATGAATAATACTGGCGATGACTTCCAACAACCTCATCTGACAAGACAAGATTATGAAAGGTCTTTAAATTCAGAATACCGGTCTAATAATGATGATAGCATAAATATCACAGAAGATTTTTCTTATCAAGGAATCGTCGATAGTATAATGGTCGAGATCCAACAAAAGTATAATTTGAGGCATAGAAATAGAAATATTAAAACTACCCAACCGAAGAGAATCTTTTCAAGAGGGGAAGAAGACGAGGTAGCTCCCAAAGTTGTTGAAAGACAGACCATTAAAACAAAGACCGTTCACACAGTCTGCCAAGAAAAAAACAACTGAAACACCAGCTGCTAATACAAGAACATTGGAAATACACACGTCTAAAACATATATTGTCAAAACAAAAACATCTGAAACACAGACTGCAGAAGCAAAAACAGCTGAAACAAAAGAAACACATACCAATAAATCATAAAGAAGGGAGATAGAGACCCAAACCAGAGAAGATGATAAAGCAGAAGAAAATTTCAGTATAGAAAATGAGATTAATAAGATAAAGATTCCTGTACCTTTGTTTGAATTGGAAAAGAACCCTACATACAGAAAACAAATTGCCAAAATGACAAATTTTTCAGATATTCAAAGTCAGGCCGACGATATAAATCTAGAAGATGATAAACCAGATATAGTGTTTGGTCTGTGTTTTAAAGGTACCAAAGATTATGTCTCTCCTTTCTACATTACACTAACTGTGCATGATCATCTGCTCCATAATTGCATGTTGGATTCTGGAGCCTCCCACAATGTGATTCCTAAAGCTATCATGGATAGACTTGGTCTCAAAATTATCAAACCATATGGAGTTCTTTATTCTTTTGATTCGAGAAAAGTTAAATGTTTGGGTATGATTAAATATTTAGTGGTTAATCTTGCACAAATTCTTGTAAAAAGTGTTATGATGGATGTGGTTGTTGTTGATATCCCTCCGAAGTATGGTATGTTTTTATCCAAGTCTTGGGGTGCTAATCTTGGAGGATCCCTTCAACTCGACATGACATATGCTACAATCCTGATCTTTGGTGGATAGTTCACCTACCTATACAGAGAAACAAGGCTTGCATATATAGTAAGTGATCCATTGAATCCGAATAATTACCCTATGTATGTCACAGATCAGAATTTAGGAAATTGTATACTATTGATTGATGATGATTTAGAAGAATGTATAGAAGAAAATTATACAAAAAGAGAAAAAATTGAAAAAACAAATGAAAATGTAAATAAGATTGGAGTTTGGAAAATGTATTTCGATGGTGCTTCATCATGTGAAGGAGCAGGAGTTGGAGTGCTATTTGTGGAACCTGGGGATGATTTTATTATTCCCTTCTCTTATAGATTACAATGGGATATCGGTTACACCAATAATGTATGCGAATATGAATCCATGGTCTTGGAATTAGAGGCTACCAGGAAGCTGAAAATTCAAAACCTGATTGTTTATGGTCACACAGAATTGATCTTAAAGAAGATAAAGCAGGAGTACCAGGCCAAAAACCCAAGGTTAAGATCCTACAAAAATTGTGCCTGGGATCTGATTGAGAACCTTTTCTCATTGTTTAATATCCACCACATTCCTAGAGTTGAAAATCAACAGCCGAATTCCTTGGCCAAAGACGCTATGACTTTTGTACCTTCTACTATACTCAAACTAAATTATCATATAGAAATGAGGCACATACCATCAATACCAAAAAATATACAACACTGGAAGGTATTCGAAGATGATGAGAAAATCAAAAAATTATTAGAAATGGTGGATGAATTTGCTGAAACCCATATTGATTAGGAAAATCAGAATGATCCTGTCTAGATTATGCAGGAAGGTGAAGATCCTTGGGAGTTTAGAGATAATATCGCAGATCACCGCATGTTGGTACTAAAAAATAATCATATCCCTAAGGGTCCAATTCCTCTGGAGAGATTATTCGATCGTGACGACATTCCCTTAAAGTCTACTTACAACCTCATCCTGAAGAGGTTGAAGACTATGATATAGGCACCAAGGAATCTCCTAAGCTAGTAAAAGTATCTAAATACCTTCCCCCTGAAGTAAAAAGAAAATATGTCGAATTGCTCAAAAAGCACAAGGGCGTTTTTTCCTAATCCTATGATGAATTAATAACTTATGATACCACTGTAATTGAACACAAGATTCCTCTGGAGCAGGCTGTTAACCAATTCAGGCAGAAGCTCAAACAGATAAATCCCATACTACTTCCTGTAATAGAAAAGGAGGTAAAGAAACTCATGATGCTAAAATTATTGTTCCAGTCAGATATTCTGAATGGGTATCCAATCTAGTACCGTTAAGAAAGAAAAATGGTGAAATCAGATTGTGTGTACATTTCGTAAATTTAAATAAATCATCCCTCAAAGATAATTATCCATTACCTAAAATGGATCATGTATTGGAAAAAGTGGTTGGGGCAAATAGAATGTCCATGATTGATGGATTTTTGGGCTATAATCAAATTGTGGTCCATGAGGATGATAAAGAAAAAACCGCATTCACCACCCCATAGGGTACCTTTATGTATGACAAAATGTCATTTGGTTTGATGAACACAGGTGCAACTTTCCAACGAGCTATGGACATTGCCTTTTTTTGTGAAAGAGATAAGTTCATTGTCATTTATATTGATGATCTAACTGTATTTTCTAAATCTGATGCAGAACACTTGGTACACCTCAAATAGATGTTTGAGAAATGTCACAAATTCGGTTTGTCTTTAAACCCCAAGAAATCTCACTTTACAAGGAAGGAAGGTAAACTCTTGGGCCATATATTATATTGGGATGGAATTAAAATTGACTTGAAAAGGGTTGAAGCTATAGATACTATCAATATTCCTAGAAATAGAAAAGAGATTCAGTCATTTTTAGGAAAAAATATTTTTTTAGGAAGATTTATCCCAAACTTCGTTGAAATCGTGAAATTCATTATAGATATGATTAAGAAGGACAAGAAGGTTAAATGGATGATCAAAGCCAAAGCGTCATTTGAGTGCATCAAGAAGGTCATAGGTGAAGCACCAGTGCTAGCAAGCCCAACTTATCTAAAAGAATTCCTAATTTTCTCATTCGCATCTGAACACACAATCGCTGTAGTACTCCTACAGAAGAATGAAGAAGGGTTTGAACAACCAATAGCATTCTTCAATAAAAGCCTTAGAGACACAGAGTTGAGATATGATATAATGGAAAAGTAGGCCTATTCAATGGTGAATGCCCTAAAGGATTTCAGGACCTATGTACTACATTCTAAAATAATTTCATACGTACCCACCAGTTCTATTAAAGATATACTGGTTCAACCCAGTAGTGATGGAAGGAGGGGTCAATGGCTTCTAAAATTCAAGAATTTGATCTGGAGGTGAAACCGACAAAGCTCATCAAAGGATAAGGTTTAGCTAAGCTACTAGACAAATCTATTTTCAGAGCACTCAGAATAAATATCCTGCATGAGTGTGAATGATTTCTAGACATAGATGAGTTCGACGATCAAATACCAACAACTCAAATTGAGGAGAAGTTCTCTTCTTCATATTGGTATAAAGATATAGTCTACTACCTTCTAACTCTGCAGTGCCCAGAAAATATTACTCCTTCTAAAGATAGAACGTTAAAGTTGCATGCAGTAAAATATTGTATCATGGATGGCCAAATATATTGGAAGGATCCTCTAAGATTTTTATTGAGTTGTTTGGTAGAATCCGAAATGGAGAGAGTGACAAATGAATTTCACAAAGGAGTTTGTGGAGGTCATCACACATGGAGAGAAATGACCTATAAAATCCTTAGAGCATGATATTATTGGCCTAAATTATTTGTCGATGTGAATGCCAAAGTTAGAGCCTATAATACCTGCCAAATGTTTTCAAGAAAGTAGAAGCTTCCTGCATTACCTTTGGTCCCAGTTAAAAAAGAAGCCCTGTTTTAGAAATGGGGTTTGGATTTTATTGTGTAAATCAATCCACACTCTAGCGTGCAACACAAGTGGATTCTAACTACCACGGATTATTTCACCAAATGGGTAGAAGCCATTTTGACCAGAAATGCTACAAATTTGGTGGTGATAAACTTTTTGGAGGAAAACATTTTATCCAGATTTGGCTGCCCTCAGAAGATAGTTACAGATAATTCCCAAGCATTTAAATTTATGGTGATGGTCAGTTTTTGCCAAGAGTACAATATTGTACTGGGCCATTCCGGAGAGTACTATCCTCAAGGCAATGCATTATCTGAATCATCAAATAAAATCTTGATCACCATAACTAAGAAAGTGTTGAACGAGAATAAGAAAGCCTGGCATGTGCATTTGAAATATGCTTTGTGGGTGAATCGGATAGGCACCAAGAAATCGATCGGGATGTCCCCTTTTCAAATGTTGTACAGAACTAATGTGGTACTACCCATAAACATAACTTTGCCTGTAATGAAACTCTAGAAAGATGAAAAGGAAGAGCCAAATCATGTCACCAAAAGAATAAATCAATTGATTGAAGTCCAACAAAGTAGGGCTGAAGTAGATGAAAGACTTCAGAAGTATTAGGATAACATGAAATTATTGTTTGATCAAAAATCTAAATATAGGGAATTCCTCCCTGGTGACCTGGTTTTAAGGTGGGATGCTAGAAAGTAAGACTTAGGAAAGCACGACAAATTTGACCATATCTGATGTGGACCTTTCAAAGTCACATCTTTTGAAGGGAAGAATTCATTTTTGTTAGAAAATCTGGATGGTAAAATCCTCAACGCCCCTATCAATGGGTGTTACCTTAAGCATTTTATGCAATGATCGGTTTCAAAACTCTCACTGTACATACCAGTTTGTTTTCTTCCTTTTGATTCAAAGTTTTTCACTTTTTCGGTAAGTTTTTACTTTCACTATAAATAAAAATAGATTAGTTGATTTCATAAAAACAAAAATATAAATATAAGTGACACATAGAGTCTTGTTACCCATAAATTCCTGACATTCTTCATGTTATTTTTATGAAGGATACTTGCTAATAGCTGAGAGATTAGAGACAATAGAATCTGACCTTCATATATCAGAACATTGGATCTCGCTCGAAACAGGTGACAAATAAATAGTTTACTTAGGTGAAAATATAAGTGTAAATCTAAGGTATGAAATTTTGCCCTGTTTAAATTTCCAAAGAAATATCATTTAGTATGACAAAAGTCTAATATATAGAAATATTGTCACCTAATCTATATCTAGAGAAATGAAAATTACTTTTTAAAGTTCTTGAGAGTTTCCTCTGGATTAAAAAAAAAAAATGAAATAAACTTGTAATAAAAAGTAAGCAATAAGGAGACCTTAAAGAAAAAGTTTCAAGAATCGAGTGAAAAGTTTGTTTAAAAGCAACCGTGCTTGCAACAGAACATCTGAAACCTTCATTCTTTTCCCCTCGCTCATTTTCAAAGTCATATTTTCATGTGATTCTTGATATCATCCCATGGTCTTCATAGAGAAATAAAAGGTCTCACCTTAACTTTGAAAAATCATAAACAAATTTTCAAAAAACGAGAATAGGTAAAAATTCTTATGATTCCTCTAACTTTAGCTGAAAGAAAAGTATGTCTGGGATAATCCTAACTCTCTTAGCCCTTATAACATGTTTAAACTGATTATTTTCTATCAAGGAAAGTCCCTGGAAAATAAAATCTCTCCGTGAGATCTTCCCTATAAGCAAAGATGTTTTGAAGGTTAGAGGAGGATTAGTCCAGAGTAATCAAAGTGAGTTGACAGACCTTTGTTGTTAAATTATAAACAAATATCATCCTTGATATATTGTATACGAATTGATTGCCCCCACTTCATGTTTTAAAAATATAAGGCATATGGTGAAAGGAAATTCATAAAATGATTGCCCCCATCTAGTCCAAAAGAGATGATGAAAGTAAATTCATAAAATGATTGCCCTCATCTCAACATTTAAGTGTGAAATTTCCAATTGAAGTGGTGAAAGGAAATTCAATATGGGAAATTAGATAACTTCACCGGGGTACTAAATAGGCTCGTTGACAATGAAGCAATGTCTACGATATCTGCAAGGCTGTCATACATGAATTATAATGTACTCTGGTAACTCGTTCTCTTTTAGACTAGATCTACATTCTAATATAACATGGGACTCCCTATCTAAAAACACTGAAATTACTTTACCTTGATGTAAACAAAATCGAACAGATCCTGTTAGAACAATTAAGGTTTTTTTTATTATCTTAAGAAATCTGAAGTCATTTTTAAGAGAAGGAAGCCATTGATAAGCCTAAACTCGAGAGCAGTAAATGATTAAGTTTTGAAAGTTTTTAGAGATAAGGATGAAATCTTAGGTTTTTATGTGTGCCCTCTTTCAGAATTTGTTTCAGAAAAATGCAATAATGAATCCATTTACCCAATAAAGGCACTCGGTCTATTGTTCTTCTCATCCCGTAGGGAGACGAGATCCATAGATGGAGCCTATGTTGAAACATATATTTTTTCTAAACTTTAGACTTAAATAAGTTTAATTCTTGTTTAATTAAAGACAAACACACACTCGGATATCACCATTGATGGGGTCTTCCCTTTAATACAAAAATCCTAATTGCTTTAAATTTATTGAGCCGCCCACTAGTTGGAAGGTCAAATCACTAAAGACAATCTTCAAAATGTTAGGTCTCGAGGTTTCGCAGACCTAACAGTCCAACATGTAATGAATCTCAATGTCCCGACATGTGAAATCGTGAAACTACAATAAGTTTCAAGCCATCCTAATTAAAGCATTAAAAATCATTAATACAAATTAATCACATCATGACTTCGCGATTCAGGGATCCATGCCTCGAGCGATCACCAAATTCCCGATATACGAAATTGTGAAACCAACTTAAATTAACCCAGGTGAATTAAATGATTAATAATGATTAACGATAATTAAATCATATCGTAGTTTCATGTTTCAGGGATCCTGTCTTGAAATGACAACTTCAAATCCTGATACCCTAAGTCGTGAAAACCTTAATTAATCACGATTAATTAAAAGGTTAAACTCAATTAATATCAATTGATCAAATCACGATCTCGCGATTCAGGGATCATAACTTGAAATGAAATAAGGTCTCCCAAGATTTCAAACCTCAAAATGGATTAAGGTTAAACATGATTAATTAATAGGATAAAACTTGATTTATTAACACCTTAAACAGTATTATCTCTAGTAAATTTTACGTTGGTTTGAAATATGGGTAAATTCAAATGATCTCTACGCTTTCCCAAATCATGAAATATCGATCATTAATGAAATTAATAGCTGATTTATGGAAATAATTTCAGATAAGATCCTTCTTTATCGCCCAAATCTTTTGAATAAAGGAATTAAACGCGTTGTCAGAAAACATCTACGCAGATTGATACGCTTAAGGCAAAGAAGATTTTTCATTTTATGAATTACATTCTCATTTTCACAGAGCTTGCTTAATGAGATACTCATCCCTGTGCGTTTTCTGTGACAAATAGAAGGTTTGTTTTTTAGGAATGCTACCATGCCACCATGAAAAGAAGCTAAAGCAAATAATGAGAGTTCAGGCCAAATTTTAGAGGCTATCTCCGACACCTCACCCAGAAATATAAGCACAGTTAAAACCTGGATGAATGTATTCAACATCCTACAGTACGAGCTAGTAAACTGTCCTGATGATTCGAGCGACAATGGAAAGGAATAATTATCTACAAAATACAAGGCTATCACTCAGGCAGAGATGCATAAGGTAGCAACAAGGCTGAGTCTTTTACCTTACAATGATATGATTAAATGGGAACTGAATCATGTGGATATCCCAACTAGAACTATTTTCAATTCTCAAAAGGTAGTTGTTGGTTCATTTCGGTCGGAACACATACAGGTCATGTATAAGCTGTCTTCGACATCAAACTTCATTTACGATGCCAGTTTTCTAGATAAATTTTGCGAGTGTGATCAATATGGAAATAATATTTTTGACTTGATTAAGTATTGGTGCTCATGCATCGAAAAGTTCAGAGCCGATTCTCACAACATATACTAAATCTCATCGCTAGAACCACAATTCATGTATATAGCCATGATGATGTGCAGACTTTATGGAAAAGAGAACACAACCCATTTCTTTCTACCATGGGTACCCATTATACACACAGTGGTGGAAGGTTATTCTTTTGACTGAGCCAAGATATTGTCAGACAATCTAACTAGTGAAATTATAGAATATGAGGAAAAGAAAGCCAAGGGACAATCAACTTCATTTTACATGTCATCTTATATCATGGACACTATCGGTTTCATGATGTCTTTCCCGTTGATGGGCTGGAGCTAGACTCTAGATAGTGAAAAACCAATTCATATTTATCATTCAAAACTCTGGGAAGACAAGGCAAATGAATTCTTTTATGAAATCTGTAATTGGGTAGTGGTGCCATTGCACATTGTTATTTTTTGTCACCCACCTCCTAGAATTTCAGATACAGTTGTGGCCAACTTGAATAAAGTGGAAGACTGGTATATCAAGGATCACTTCTCTTACATCAGAGTTTTTGGTTGTTGAGTTCCCCCATACGCTTTACCACAATTTTTACCAAACCAACTGGTGTGCACCGATGTCACACGACAGACTATACTCAGCAGGATTAGCAAAGAACTCAAAGGAGTACAAAAAAAGGTATGGCCATATTTTCCTTTACACATTGGTGCATTTTCTTTATTGGATTTCAGCCATTCCAAGGTGGAGGCAGCGACCTTAGAAGAAATAAAGCTGGTAAGCATTGAATTCAAGAAGCATGACCCACAGAAGGTCGTGATTAACCGCATGGCCAGTTGCGGTCTGAAAATGTATGAACACAAGGATTCTCCTCAAGACGACATTTTTCAAGGAGTGAGATCATATCAATAGGTCTTAAGCCGGGTTTGAGATCTGCCACCCGAAAGAATGATTGAATTACATGACTTTTAGAGGCACCAAAGAAGTAGCCTCCCTAAAGTTTTACAAGGGGGAGTCTCGACATTTGCAGATACACATCAAACAGAGACCTAGAATCCTGAAGTCGTAAGCTCTAGCAAACAAGTAGCCCTGAAAAACCCAGAAAAGTCTAAGATCTTGACTCAGAAAAACGATATCTTGGTGACAAAGGTATCTGATGACTAGACCAAAGATCAACCATAGACGTTAATAAATCAAATAGAAGATAGGCCACTATCTTCACCAGATAAATCAACTACAGATGGAACCAGAAAATAGTTATCTATAGAAATCGATAGCCCCATTCAGGTTGTCACATCGTTGCAATTCACCAAAGGAAACCCTAATGCAGAGGTAATAATCATAGGAGATCTCATGCCTATCTCTATTGAAGAGATACCTCCCTCCGATTTCTTTTTCAGTAAGAAAAGGAAACATGTGGTGAAGAAATAAATGCACCAAAAAGAGGGTGCAACAGTAAAAAAATGCAGAGTATTATTGGATGGATAGAATTTGGAAGATGAAGATTTTGATGCAGAGGTAGCCAACTCTTTGGGAGCTTTTGCAAAAGATAACCTATTCTCAGTCAATAATCTGAAAGAAAGATTGAAGTAGAGGAATCAGATTATAAGTCAGTTGAAGAATCAAATAATGAATACAAAAAACAATGTCAGAGAAGAAGTCAATAAAGGAATGGAATAGGCTAGAGCTAGTGATAAACAAGAAATCCAACTGCTCAAGTCTAGTCTTAACGAGATGTATAAGAAGATGAAAGTGAGTGAAAAATAGACTATCCAGTAAGATAAGTCGATAAAGAAACTACAATACAAGATCAATTCCAATGATAAAATGGTTGTGGATATAACATTGTTTCAAGCTCAAGCATTGGAGGTGCTAAGGAAACTAGAAATAGCTCAACAAAGCCTGCTCTCTAAAGTAAAAATTGTCCAAAATCATTCTCAGGTGATGGATGAAAAATTAAGTAATATTGTTTTAAGAGAGAGAGAGGCTATCATTGCCTGAACTACCTTCCAAGAAGCGGTTATATCATCAGCAAAAGAAGGAAGAGCTATGGCACCCATGTTGTCCATTTCAGAGCAGACCAGAGGTAATATTATACTAAAGACTTGGGAGTCAAACATAACCGAAGGTAGGAAAATGGATAAGGAATTGAAAGAAGCTCGTGAAGAAGTTTTTTGTTCAGTTAACAAATAATTATTAGGCTTAGATAAAGAACATAGGACAGGGTCAAATTAATGTATCCAAAGATCATCTTGACATTAAAACAAATATGGAAGAAGCCCAAGATGAAATATCCCAGATAAAACAAGTCGATATTGCCCAAATAGATATATGGCTAGTGAAGCCTACTCTACAACTGCAGTCTATTATTTCAGAGGATAGATGAATAGAAGAGAGATTTCCTCAGCTGGAAAAGAAATTATATATTTTTGAGGTTAATAATTTAACAGGGTCTTCTAGGTTGGTATTCGAATTTGTGGGTAGGTTCATCAAATGTATTGAACAGTGAAAAGATAGCACCTCTAGGAACAAATGAATACAATCTGTGTACATTTTCTATTTCGAAACTAAAAGACAGGAAAGGAAAATGTTCATAGCAGCAGAATGAGAAGATCAAGAAGATTGAAAATGAAATGTTTCAGTTTCCATATTTTGAAATTTTAATCATTTTGAAGATAGAGGAATTCAAACCGTTTGATGTTGAGAACTTTTGTATAAATTCATCTTTGAAAGAATAAACAAGGGATGCTTGTTTCCGATTGTAATTGAGAAAACTCTCCTCATGGAGGATTAATACAAGTGTAGACCAGAGATTCCACATTTCATCTAGTTTGAGTTATGTGTTCTTCTATCTTTCCAAATTCCAACATTCTCTATATACTTCCTTGATGAATGCATAATCACAATTTAGTACAAAATATATTGTGGTTATATTTCATTCAGTTATCTAATAACAAACAAATTTTCCTCTATATTGGCTATCAGCAAATACAAGACCTGTGAGTTAATTAGATTACTATATATTATGCTTCATTAAAGGTTATATTATATATTTTCTTCTCCTGTAATGAAGTAAGATTCTTCTGTATTTGATGCCTTTCTTTGTCTAACAGCTTTATGTTTTTCTCTCATTACATCCAATATTTTCAAATTTAACTCAGACACAAAAAACGACCTCTTAGTTGTTATACTATTAATTCAATTTAAGGAATTTTTCTCACATAACTGAGATAGAAAAAGAAAACTTTTAAACTTTCCCTATTTCCTGATGCCTAACATTGTGATTTGAGCCTTAAGTACAAACTCAAGAACATCATATTTTTGGTGTCATTGTTGGGGAAGGAGAAACAAAGTGATTTTTCCCTAGGAGAATGACTTTTGGTAAGTTTCTCTGTTTGATAGTAAACAAACATTGAATACATTATAAGGCTTAATTTTTTATTTTTCACTTGGCGAGTCCACAATTAATAAACTGGCATTCAGTCGAAAGAATACCAGACAAAACCATGATGATAGGTAGACCATGCTTGTTTCTGACCCTGAAAAAATTTTAAAACCAAGGGGATACCTTAAGCAAACCACTACGTTCACCAGTAAATTTTACCAACTTAAACCCACATAGTCTAATGTTAAGGTTGCACTTGAACCATTAACTCCATAAGAAGTTTCCACCCAAATCCTTTTCAGAGAAACGTCGGCTTATAGAATTGAAGTTGAAATCATAAACCCCAAATTGGTTTTATCCGAGATAAAGGCCGAAACCGATTCAACTACCCATTTTTCTAATAAAGGTAAAGGGATCATTTCGATACCTACTTCGATTGATATTCCATCAGTTCCTAAAATAAAGAGTCCAACTTCCCAAAGTATTGAAGAATATATCTTACACTCTAATTTGACTCCCGCTCGTTCTCTTGTTTATATATGCTGCAAATCTGAAGAACCTAGTCCTCATCTATCGTTTCCCTACATTCCATTTTTTTTGTCTCATGACAATTAGTTCCCAAAACCTCTTTTTTGTCATCCCGAAGTAACTGAAAGGTAACTACACATCTTTGAAAACCCCCTCTACAATCTCCAAGTCTCATCCCCTAGATTACCAATGGATGTTGTCGATGGAGGTGTTGTTGGGGGAGGTGGTGCCAGAGGTGGCAGAGGTGGAGGAGGACATGGTGCGGGAGGAGGAGGAGGAGGTGGTCAAGGGCCACCCCTACCTCCTAGTATCTTTGCTAAATTAGCTTCTAGATATGCTCCTTTAGTCCTACCAGTTCCCCTCCATGACTTACCTGAAAACTATATGAAAAATATGTCAAAGTTCACAGGAGAGGGAGACCTAACCACGACTAAACATATAAATTTGTTTGATCAATTTGCCAATATCCTCGGCCTTGAGCATGAAGAAGTCTATTCAAGGATCTTGGTTCAAACCTTCAAAGGACAGGTGAGAACTTGGTTCCAAGGACTACTGATAGGTTCAATAGGATCATATGATGAGTTAGAAAGTGCCTTTCTCGAACAATGGGGAGAAAGAAATGATCACCTTTATTATTTAACTGAGTTTGGAGCTTTAAGAAAGAAAAATTCAGAAGCAGTTCTTGAATTCACACTAAGATTTAATAAATTATATAAGAATATCGTAGCTGAGGTTAAACCTTCCCAACCTGCAGAAAACGTAACTTTCATCAGGGCTTTTGAGCCCAATTTTTCTCTATTATTGAGAGAAAGGAGAGTTTCTGACCTTACTAGGATGAAAGACGATGGTGTAGAGATTGAGTCAACTATTATGGCATCGGGAAAGTTAAAAAATAAAGTCTAAATGGGAAATAAAGAGACTAGATGATTTAGAGAACAAGCAGGACCCTCTGAATCTAGGAGGTCCTCGAAAGACAAGGTGGATGATATGGAAAAAATAATTTAAAGAATTATCAAACAAAATTTAGAAGATGGAATTGGATCAATATAAAGCAGATCAATTCGCTAGAAAATATTTCAGGAGGAACCCTAACTCCCAAATACAACAAAGACCAATTAAAAATGAACATCAAAAGACTCAGACTCCCTTTAAAAATGAAAATTAATAGGAGGACATGACATACAAGAGTTTGAGGAGTTAGAGGAAGACATGAATAATCTTGGCAATGACTACCAACAATCTCATCTGACAAGACAAGATTATGAAAGGTATTTAAATGAAGAATACCAGTCTAATAATGATGATAGCACAAATATCACAGAAGATTCTGCTTATCAAGGAATTGTTGATAGTATAATGGTGGAGCTCCAATAGAAGTATAATTTGAGGCCTAGAAATAGAAATATGACAACTACCCAACCGAAGAGAATCTTATCAAGAGGGGAAGTAGATGAGGAAACTCCCAAAGATGTTGAAATACAGATCATTAAAACAAAGGCCACTAACACACAGTCTGCCAAGACAAAAAAAACAGAAACACCAGCTGCTAATACAAGAATAGTGGAAATACCCATGGCTAAAACGCAGACTGTCAAAACAAAAACAACTGAAACATGGATTGTGGAAGAAAAAACATCTGAAACAAAAGAAACACATACCAATAAATCAGAAAGAAGGGAGATAGAGACCCAAACCAGAGAAGTTGATAAAGCAACGGGAAATTTCAGTATAGAAAATGAGATTAATAAGATCAAGATTCCTGTACCTCTGGTTGAAATGCAAAAGAACCCCACATACAAAAAACAAATTGCCAAAATGATAAATTTTTCAGATATTGAAAGTCAGGCCGACGTTATAAATCGAGAAGATGATAAACCGAATATAGTTTTTGGTCTGCGTTTTGAAGGTACCAGAGATTATGTTGCTCATTTCTACATTACAGTAATTGTGCATGATCATCTACTCCATAATTGCATGTTGGATTCTGGAGCCTCCCATAATGTGATGCCTAAATCTATCATGGATAGACTTGGTCTCGAAATTACCAGACCATATGGATATCTTTATTCTTTTGATTTGAGAAAAGTTAAATGTTTGGGTATGATTAAAGATTTAGTGATTAATATTGCACAAATTCCTGTAAATAGTTTTCTAATGGATGTGGTTGTTGTTGATATCCCTATGAAGTATGGTATGTTTTTATCCAAGTCTTGGGGCGCTAAGCTTGGATGATCCCTTCAACTTGACATGACATATGCTAAAATCTCGATCTTCGGCGGATAGTTCACCTGCCTGTACAGAGAAACAAGGCTAGCATATACAGTAAGTGATCCATTGAATCCAAATAATTACCCTATGTATGTCACAGATAAGGATTTAGGAAATTGTATACTATCGATTGATGATGATTTAGAAGAATGTATAGAATAAAATTATACAGAAAAAGAAAAAATTGAAAAAACAAACAAAAATGTAAATAAGATTGGAGTTTCAAAAATGCATTTCGATGGTGCTTCGTCATGTGAAGGAGTAGGAGATGGAGTGTTGTTTGTGGCACCCGAGGATGAATTTATTATTCCCTTAATTTCCAGATTACAAAGGGATATCGATTACACCAATACTGTATGTGAATATGAAGCCGTAGTCTTGGGATTAGAGGCTGCCAGGAAGTTGAAAATTGAAATCCTGATTGTTTATGGTGACACAGAATTGATCGTAAAGAAGATAAAGCATCCATACCAGGCCAAACACCCAAGGTTAAGATCCTACATAAATTGTGCCTAAGATCTGATTGAGAACTTTTTCTCATCGTTTAATATCCACCACATTCCTAGAGTTGAAAATCAACAGGCGGATTCCTTGGCCAAAGCCTCTGAAGCGTTTTGACCTCCTACTATCCTCAAACTAAATATCATATAGAAATGAGGCATATACCATCAATGCCAAACAATATACAAAGCTGGAAGGTATTCGAAGATGATGAGAAAATCAAACAATTCTTAGAAATGGTGGACAAATTTGTTGAAACCCATATTGATCAAGAAAATCAGAATGATCCTGTCTAGATTATGTAGGAAGGTGCAGATCCTTAGGAGTTTCAAGAAACAATCACAGATCACCACATGCTGGTACTAAAAAATAATCAAATCCATAAGGGTTTGATTCCTTTGGAGAGATCATTTGATCATGACGACATTCCCTTAAAGTCTACTTTACAACCTCAGCCTGAAGAGGTTGAAGATTGTGATATAGGCACCAAGGAAACTTCTAAGCTGGAACAAATATCTAAATACCTTCCCCCTGAAGTAAAAAGAAAATATGTCAAATTTCTCAAACAGTACAAGGATGTTTTTTCCTAGTCCTATGATGAATTAAGAATTTATGATACCACTGTAATTGAACACAAGATTCCTCTGGAGAAGGGTGTTAAACCGTTCAGACAGAAGCTCAGATAGATAAATCCAATACTACTTCCTATAATAGAAAAGGAGGTAAAGAAACTCTTGGATGCTAAAATCATTGTTCCACTCAGATACTCTGAATGGGTAGCCAATCTAGTACCGATAAGAAATAAGAACGGTGAAATCAGATTGTGCATAGATTTCAGAAATTTAAACAAATCATCCCTCAAAGATAATTATCCATTACCTAAAATGGACCATGCATTGGAAAAATTGGTTGGGGAAAATAGAATTTCCATGATTGATGGCTTTTTGGGCTATAATCAAATTGCGGTCCATGAGTATGATAAAGAAAAAACCATGTTCACCACCCCATGGGGTACCTTTATGTATGACAGAATGCCATTTGGTTTGATGAACGCAGGTGAAACTTTCCAACGAGCTATGGACATCACGTTTATTGGTGAAAGAGATAAGTGTGTTGTCATTTATCTCGATGATCTAACTGTATTTTCTAAATCTTATGTAGAACACATGGTTCACCTCAAACAGAGGTTTGAGAAATGTCTCTAATTTGGTTTGTCTTTAAACCCCAAGAAATCTCACTTTGAAATGTAGGAAGGTAAACTCTTGGGCCATATAGTATCTTGGGATGGAATTAAAATCGACCTGACAAGGGTTGAATCTATAGATACTATCAATATTCCTAGAAATAGAAAAGAGATTCAGTCATTTTTAGGAAAAAATATTTTTTTAAGAAGATTTATCCCAAACTTCATTGAAATCGTGAAATTGATTACAGATATGCTTAAGAAGGACAATGAGGTTAAATGGACGAATGAATCCAAAGCATCATTTGAGCGCATCAAGAAGGTCATAGGTGAAGCACCAGTGCTAGCAATCCTAGATTATCTAAAATAATTCCTAATTTTCTCATTCGCATCCGAGCACACAATCACTGCAGTACTCCTACAGAAGAATGAATAAGGGTTCTGTAATGCACCCACTACCATAATCAAATTTTTCATTGCTTTCTACAGAATCAGAGCCCCCGAAATATCTATGGAGGCCTAGCATAAGCTATCTCTTTCTCTGTCTACTCCCATGTGATCATGGGTCATGATCACAGGTCGAATAACCATGGCGCCTCTCAGTAATTTGCAACTCAGTGCTACAGAAATGTCGAATCGTTCGAATCTGCAACCGTCGAACCCCGACATTACTAGAGACTGGCCAATAGGGATGAATCCCAACAATGTTAGAGAATGGTCAATAGGAATGGGCCATGTCGCATGGTTGAGTGGATTATAGGTAACAAGAGAGAAGCACGACACGGTGGGAGACGTGGCAAGAGACGGGTCCCACTTCACACGCCACACCATTCTGGACCCCCCCTGATTAAAGGCAGAATGGTAAGGGGGGTCCAGAATTCACCTGAGCACCATTGATCAAGGCAAATAAATCCTGACAATTCAAGAGTTTCACGTTTGATTCCAGACGCCCCCCCCTCACCGCTAAAGGCAGAACAATAAGGGGGCTCTGGAATGAAGCCTCAGCCATAGATCTGGGCAGGTGGACTCTGACCATCTAGATCTGCTCGCCACTTACCCTAAGGCACATTCACACCCCAACTTAAAGTCGTCATCTCTTCCTCACATTTGATGGTCATTATAGACCCTGAGATACTCCGAAAGAATCTCGTCCGTTCATCGGGACTTATCATCATGAGAGTCCGAACTCTCGACCACGGGACTCTCGAATCCTTGATCCCCAATTTCTCGATGTGGTTAATCTCTCGACACGTAGCCTCCTTAAATTGGATGGTCCAGATCTATCTTGGGGTTTCCATCATGGAAAGTCCCAATCTCTTGTCACCAAAACTCCCGAGTTCACGATTCCCAATTTCCCGAAATGGGAAATCTCATGACATGTGGCCTCCTTAAATCATATGGTCCAGATCTGTCTCAGGTTTCCACCATGGAAAGTTTCGATCTCTCATCACCAAAACTCCCAAGTTCGCGATTCTTGATTTCCCGAAATGGAAAATATCACGACACGTGGCCTCCTTAAATCGGATGGTCTAGATATGTCTCGAGGTTTCCACCATGGAAAGTCCTGATCTCTCGTCACCAGAACTTCCAAGTTCACGATTCCTGATTTCCAAAAATGGGAAATCTCATGAAACATGGCCTCCTTAAATTAGATGGTCCAGATCTATTTCGGGGCTTTCACCCCTATTCACTGGGGGTTTAACCCTCGGGTATCTCCTGAAAGATCCAACGGCTGTCAGGTTTTCCAGCTGAGATCTGACGGCTCAGACAGGTTCCTAACTTGTGTGCTCTCCCATGGCTCCCTGGACGTGGAAAGACCAACGGTCCAGATGCTCTCATGGACCTTGGGGATCTACGGTCCTGAACTCTTCATTACCCACGAAGACACAGAACGTCATAGGGGTAAGGCACTTAACATCCTACTTTCTCCTACCAAATCTAACGGTCATGAGTGACCGCAGATTTCTCGATGGAAATCTTGTCCGTCGATCACCACCTATCAAGGTTAAGGCACTTAACTTTCAAGCTTCTTCTTCTTATCTGATGGTCGTGAGTGACCACAGATCTCCCAATGGGATCTCGTCCATCGATTCAATACTTATCATGGATTTCTTAAGGCCTTGCACCTTCATGTCCTCCTTCCAGGCTCTTGATGGCTTTTCAAGAAGGGTATCTCTATGGGGAGGTTTACCCAAGGTACTATCTAAGGCAGATAAGGGTATCTCTCTCTCAAGAACCAGGCGTGAAGTCTGAATTAGATCAGTATGCATATAAATAACGATTTATGAGATCATAAGCCATACATAGTCTTTCCATTATAAACATACAACTACCAGTACTGATCAAGACACCATACAGACATTCTTATAATGAAATCATTCACAATTTCACATCTTATGATCATAAATGTCAGAATACATATATTTCAAGATGCCAAAGGCAAAACACTTATAATAAAGTAACACTAGGGGTTATGCAACTGCTGAGAGAGGTGCCCGTTTCCACCCAACAGTAGGCTCAGTGACTCCCAACGGATTTACCACTAGCCACCCCCAAGCTGATACCATGATGCTGTGAGACTGCGTCTCTATTTGCCAGTGACCAAGAGTGAAGGTTACTCTCCTTCCTCTCTATTATCACCCACTCTACATATCGTCAGATTTCTCTTTCTCCCCTCACATTTCCCCCTAATCGCTTCTCTCCCATGCCTTATCCTCTTGCGAGGTTGTGTGTGGCACAATATCCCTCGCGTTGGTTAGGCCTGACAGCTCTACGGATGGGCGTTTCACCTCCCCATCCCTCATTAATTCCTAAGGAGCCATCTACCTACCATCCTGCAAGACATTTAATTCAGGGCCAACAAGCCACTTTTGGTTCTCCGGACTAGTGAAGTCTAAATACAGTATTGTTTTTCGGTGGAAGTTAATGCCACCTTTCCAGGTGCCTTCCACTGCCTTTCTGCAGCCATCATGGTCTCTTTTTCAACATATCCCCTCTCAGCAGTCCTGTAATATAAATTCATAATATTATTCACATTCATCGACCTTTTCCACAAGGTCCATTCACATCACATATTCACATTTATGAGTTTTCCACAGTTCTTGGCCAGTCCAGTTGTTGGGTCATTTCATCCAAAACACATACAGATGATGTATAAACTGTCTTCGACATCAAACTTCATTTACAATGCCAATTTTCTAGAGAATTTTAGCAAGAAGGAGTGTGATCAATATGGAAAGAATCATTCCAAATTGATTAAAGACTCGTGCTCATGCCTCGAAAAGTTTAGAGCTGATTCTCACGACATATTCTCAATCTCATCACTAGAACCACAGGTCATGTATATAGCCATGATGATGTGTAGACTTTATGGAAAAGAGAACAGGACCCATTTATTTCTACCATGGGTACCCATTATACACAAAGTGGTGGAAGGTTATTCTTTTGACTAGGCCAAGATATTATTGGTGCAAGATACTAGATATATAAAATATGCAGAACAGAAACGAAATGCTAGAAATAACAGAATAACAGTAAAATATCCAGCATAATCTTCACAATACATAGAAATGATTCACGAAATAGCAACAGAAATAGCACTTTGAATCAGATAGCAATGTTC
>ML786051.1:37459-78627 GCA_009831015.1 Picea engelmannii | reverse complement strand
AGATCCTTCTAGAAGCGGAAGCTTCTATTAGGTCTTCTTACATCCGCCTTATTCTATTTTATTGAAAGGTCTTATTAATATTGACCTTTATTACATCCAAATACATTGATCTACCTATGTGCGGGTTAGGACCTTAACAATTGGACAGTCTAACTAGTGAAATTACAAAATACTAGGAAAAGAAAGCCAAGGGACAATCAACTTCATTTTACATGTCAGATTATATCATGGATGCTATCTGTTTCATGACAACTTTCTCGCTAATGGACTAGAGCTGGACTCTAGATAGTATAGAACCAATTCATATTTATCATTCAAAACTCTGGGAAGACAAGGTGAAGGACTTCTTTTATGAAATCTGTAATTGGGTAGAGGTGTCGATGCAGATTACTATTTTTCGTCAGCCACCTCCTAGAATTTCAGATACAGTTGTGGCCAACATGGATAAAGTGGAAGACTAGTATATTAAGGAGCACTTCTCTTACATCAATTTTTTTAGTTGTTGAATTCCCCCATACACTTTACCGCAATTTTTAACAGACCGACTGGTGTGCCATGAGGTTCCACAACAGACTGTACTCGGTGAGATTAGCAAAGAACTCAAAGGAGTACAAAAAAAGGTATGGCCATCTTTTCATTTACACATTGGTGCATTTTCTTTATTGGATTTCGACCATTCGAAGGTGGAGGCGATGACCTTAGAAGAAATAAATTTGGTAAGCATTGAATTCAAGAATCACAACCGACAGAAGGTCGTGAGTAACCACATGGCCATTTGCAGTCTGAAAAGGTATGAACATGAGGATTCTCCTCAAGACGAGATTTTTTGAGGAGTGAGATCTTATCTGGAGGTCTTAATCCAAGCTCAAGATCTGCCACCCAAAAGAATGATTGAATTCTATGACTTTCATAGGCACCGAAGAAGTAGCCTCCCTAAATTTTTACAAGGGGGAGTCCCGACATCTGCAGATACACAGCAAATAGAGACCCAGAATCCAGAAGCCCCAGAAAACCCAGAGAAGTCTGAGATATCGACTCAGAAGCCCCAAAAAACCCAGAAAATTCTGAGATATCGACTCAGAAAAAGGATATCCTGGCGATAGAGGTATCTGATCGCCAGACCGAAGATCAACCAAAGACGTTAATAAATAAAGAAGAAGATATGATATTGTCTTCATCAGATAAATCCACTACATATGGAACCAGAAAACAGTTATATACAGAAATCAACAACCCCATTCAGGTTGTCACATCGTTACAATTCACCAGAGGAAACCCTAATGCAAAGGTAATACTCATAGAAGATCTCACGCCTATCTCTATTGAAGATATACCTCCCTCCAATTTATTTTTCAGTAAGAAAAGGAAAGTTGTGGTGAAGAAATAAATGCACCAAAAAGAGGGAGCAATGGTCAAAAAACACAGAGTATTATTGGATGGATAGAATTTGGAAGATGAAGATTTTTCTATAGAGGTAGCTGACTCTTTGGGATCTTTTGCAACAACTAACCTATTCTCAGTCGATAATATGAAAGAAAGACTGAAGCAGAGGAATCAAATGATAAGTCAGTTGCAGAATCAAATAAGGAATACAGAAAAGAATGTCATAGAAGAAGTCAATAAAGGAATGGAATAGGCTAGAGCTACTAATAAACAAGAAATCCAATTGCTCAAGTCCACTCTTGATGATATGCATAATAAGATTCAAGCAAGCGAAAAATGGACTATCCAGCAAGATAAGTCGATAAAGAAACTACAAGACAAGATCGGTTCCACTGAGAAAATGGTTGTGGATATAACACGGTTTCAAGCTCAAGCATTGGAGGTGCTAAGGAAACTGGAAATAGCTCAACAAAGCCTGCTCTCTAAAGTAAATATCGTCCAAAATCTTTCTCAGGTGATGGATGAAGCATTAAGTAATATTGTTTTAAGAGAGAGAGACATTATCATTTCCCGAACTACCTTCCAAGAAGTGGTTATATCATCAGCAAAAGAAGGAAGAGCTATGGCATCTGGGTTGTCCATTTCAGAGAAAACCAGAGGTGATATTATACTAAAGGCTTGGAAGTCAAACATACCCAAAGGTAGGAAAATGGCTAAGGAATTGAAAGAATCTTGTGAAGAATTTCATTGTTCACTTAACAAAAAAATATTAGGCTTCGATAAAGAAGATAGTTTTGGGACACTGGGTCGGATTAATGTAGCCAAACATCAGCTTGACATTAAAAAAAATATGGAATAATCCCAAGCCGAAATATCCCAGATAAAACAGGTTGATATTGCCCAAATAGATATATGGCTAGTGAAGCCTAATCTACAACTATAGTCTATTATTTCAGAGGATAGATGAATAGAAGAGAGATTGCCTCAACTGGAAAATAAATTATACATTTTTTAGGCTAATAATTTAACAAGGTCTTCTGGGTTGGTAGCTGAATTTGTTGGCAGGTGCATCAAATGTATTGAATAGGGAAAATATAGTACCTATGGGAACAAATGAATACAATCTGTGTAAATTTTCTATTTTAGAACTAGAATATAGGAAAGGAAAACGTTCATAGCATCAAAATGAGAAGATCAAGAAGATTGCAAATGAACTAATTCAGTTTCCATATTTTGTAATTTTAATTACTCTGAAGATAGAGGAATTCCAACCATTTGAGGTTGAGAATTTTTGTATAAATTCATTTACGAAAGAATAAACAAGGGTTTCTTATTGTCGATTGTAATTGAGAAATATCTCCTCATCGAGGATTAATACAAGTGCAGACCAGAGATTCCACATTTCGTCTAGTTTGAGTTACGTGTTCTTCTATCTTTCCACATTCCAACATTATTTATATACTTCCTTGATAAATGCCTAATCGCAATTTAGTACAAAATCTATTGTGGTTATATTTTATTCAGTTATCTGATAACAAACATATTTTCCTCTATATTGGCTATCAACAAATACGAGACCTGTGAGTTAATTAGATTACTCTATTTTATGCTTCATTAAAGGTTATATTATCTATTTTCTTCTCCTGTAACAAAGTAATATTCTTTTGTATTTGATGCATTTCTTTGTCTAACATATTTATTTTTTTCTCTCATTACATCCAATATTTTCAAAGTTAACTCAGACACAAAAAACGGCCTTTGAGTTGTTATATTATTAATTCAATTTAAGGAATTTTTCTCACATAACTGAGATAGAAAAAGCAAACTTTTAAACTTTCTTTATTTCCTGATGCCTGACATTGTGCTTTAAGCGTTAAGTAAAAACTCAGGAACAATAGGTACCCTATGAGCTCTGCACCTGATAAGTATTTTAACAATACAACTCCCCCATATATGACAGTTTTTACTTCATACGGTCCTAACCAGTGAATTCTGAGTTTTCCCAAGTTCTACGCCTGCTAAGTCTTTTTTTTTTTTTTCACGGTGACTTTTCAAGATGTGGGTGGTCGATTGTTCTTATATAGTTTCAGTCAGCTCCCGTTGATCATCCCTCTGAGTTTTGCACCTTCTAATTATTTTAACTATACAGCTCCCCCATCTATGACATTTTTTACTTCGTACGGTCCTAACCAATGCATTCTGGGTTTTCTTGGGTGTTGAATGGATTTGTTATCATACATCGAAACTAAATATCCTTCCTTGAAATTTTTCTTCTTGATGTGTCTGTCATGCCAAGCTTTGTCCCTTTCTTTCTAAACTTGTTGGTGGAAACCTACTAGGATCTGATCTTCCTCCATGGTCATCAACTAATTTATTCTCTCCTATATTGCACCTCATTCTGTCATGTGTGTAATTGTTGCTATGCACAAACTGGGTACCAGAAATTATAATGGCACCACTGATTCTTGGCCATATACCTGTTTAAATGGCATGTGCCCTATCAACTTGTTTCATGTAGTCCTATAGGCCCACAATACTACTGGTATTTTGAGGTCCCAATCATCTTTGTTGACATTACAGATCTTTGTCAGTGCATTCTCAAGGATTTTGTTAAATGCTTCTACTGTTCCATTTTCCTGTGAGTGATATGGTGTGCTCTTTTGATTATGGACTTCAAACTCTTCATTCATAGCGTTGATAGTGTTGTTAATGAAGTGTGTGCCTTGGTCGCTCATCAAAATTCTTGGGCATCCAAATCTAGTGATTACTTGTTCAAATAGAAAGTGTGTTGTTGTTTTTGTGCTGCAATCCTTCACTGGTGCTGCTTCTGCCCATCTTGTCAGGTATTTTGTCACGGTAATAATGTACCTTGCTCCTGTTCGTTTTGCTGGTGGGTTCATTGGTACCACAAATTCTATTACCCATTTATCGAATGATTGCAATGTTACCTATGGTCACAATGGCATCCTGTCCCTTCTATTGGGTTTACCCACCCTTTGACAGATGTCGCATCTCTGGCAGTACTCCTTTGAATCTCTGTGAATGGTCGGCCACCATAGTCCTGCACACAATACCTTCTTCACGATATCTTTGCCTATGTAATGTGCTCCTTATATTCCCTCATGGGATTCTGTTAACAATATCAGTCTTTCATGTTCTAACACATATCTTCACAAGATTCTATCTGCACCCATTTTGTATAAGTGTCATGTGATCAATTGATGCATCCCATACTACTATGTTTTTCTTCTGCGCGGTGTTATACTCCTATGGCGCAATACCTATTCTCAAGTACTGAATGATATCTACAAAGTATTCATCAACAATCTGGACTAAAAATAATTGTGCATCCGGGAAGTTGTCTTCTTAATTCATAGGTTCTTCTTCATTTGTGACCCTTGATAGGTGGTCAGGTCCTGCATTCAATTTGCCTGTCTTGACTACTACTTCAAAATCAAATTCTTTAAATAGTAGTAACTATTGATAGATTCTCCCCCCCCAACACTGGCTTGTCAACTAGGTATTTAAGGGTTGAGTGATATATGAACATATTAAAGTGTTTTCCTAATAAGTAATGTTTGAACTTCTGCAGTGCATAGACCATAGCTAGACCTTCTCTCTCTGTGGTGTTATAGTTATGTTCTAATTCTGATAGCTTTCTGCTCGCAAATGCTATAGGGTAATCCAAATCTCTCTCTTCTGGCTGCACCAAGATAGCTCCAAGTGTTATGGTTGATGCATATACATGCACGTGGAATGTCGTTTCCCAGTCTGGAAATACTAGTATTGGCACGGTGACCATATTTTATTTCAGCGTATCCAGACCATGTTGACAATTGTTGTTCCACCGAAACTTTGTATCTTTTCTTAACAATTTTTCCATTGGTGTGGTAATCTGTGCATATACTTTGATAAAATTTATGTAGTATCCTGTGTGTCCCAATGTCGCTCTTAGTTGAGAGACTATTTTTGGTGGTGGCAATTTAACAATTACTGCAATCTTTACAGGATCTACTAGTAAACCTTGTTTTCATACTATATGGCCCAATAGTATCCCAAACGATGTTCCACATATACATTTGTTTTATGTTTAGTGATATCTGGCACTGCCTACATCTCTCTAACATCATCTGTAATACCTCTACATGGTCTTTCAACAAGCTATAAATTGTCCAATCATCTAAGTATAACTCTAGAAACTGGTTGATGAATTCCTTCAACGCAACGATGACTACTCTAGAAAATATTGTTGGTGCATTCTTCAGTCCAAACGGCATGACTATGTACTAGTAGGATCCCCATTTTTTAGCAAACGTGGTCTTGTATCTCTCTTCCTGTGCTATCTTGATTTTGTGGTAGCTTGAGAATCCATTAGTAAATGAGTAAGATTTGTGTCCTCCTACATTCTCCAACACTTCATCCGTTAAAGGAATGGGTCATGTGGGCATGCATCGTTCAACTTCCTCAAGTCGACGCATATCCTTATCCCTCCTTTTTTTTTCTCCTGAACTACCATCTGGCTTATCCATTTTGATTCTTCCACTGGTTCTATGATTCCCTCTTTGAGGATCCTATCAATATCAGCTTTGACTTTCTACGTATATATTAGGTTCAATCTATATGGTCGTTTTCTGATCGGTCTCACTTTGGATCTAAGTGGAATCTTCATTTCTCCTAGATCCCCTTCTATACCCTTCATATCTATAAATGTTGTGGGAGATAAGTCATTGTATTCACGCAGTAACTCTATTATGCTTTCTACTATTTGCTCATCCCAATAGTCTCCAATGTTGGCCATTTTAGGATTATCGATTGTCCCAATGTTGAATTTCTTCACCTTGACCAGTGCAGCAATGACTTATGATTCTATAGGTGGCCCCTCCACTTCTCTTTCTCCTTCCTCTTCCTCGATTTGAATATCGCATGGATTGTCTTCATCTGGTGCTTCCTCCTGCACACGGTAACATGAAAATAGTTCTTTGATTGTCTATTTGTTCCGTTGTTGTTCTTATGTTATGATTTCATCTTCCGGTTCCTTGATGAATATCACCCATCTTATTTGTTTAAGAGCTTCATCTATGTTAGGGTTTTCATGCTCGAATGGAAAAGTGACTATAAAATTTTGTTGTAATACCATCCAGGTTGCAGTTCCTTTGCGCAGTTCCTAGTCTATATACTAGTTCGCTGGTATGCCCTCTAAAGTGTGTATGAAATGATGAGGCCATTCCTATGGGGGTGTTATTTTCCACAATGTTCTGCACTTCTCCAAGTGTTCTGTTGGTTCCCCCTGTCCATCATACTTCTGCTTCTTGTTTTTCTATTCTACGATGAACCTTATGCATAGTAACCACTTACATTGGTACCAATATGTGATTGTGTCTTTGTGTGCATCCCACCATATTGCAGGTGTGGCCTTGAGTGCTATATCAAGTGCTAAGAGTCTATGACTCTCTAAAACTTCATCTTTGTACTATGTCAAAAATAATTCTAGATCATTTACTACATGGAAATTGGGTGGTTCCCTTATCTCTGTGCCTACCCATCTTACTACGTGGTCTATTCGTGCACATATTCTCGTGGAAAATTCATGTAGCCTTTGTTGCTAGTTCTCTAAACCGATATCTAAGTCTGTCGCACATGAAGTAATTCTTCACCAACTGAGTATCCCATCTGGGTTTGGGTTTACATAATCCTCATCGTGCACAAATTTTCTAAACAATTGGTTGATTTCCTCTAAGTTTAAGAAAGTGGGTTCTAAAAACCTTTCCCCTTCTGATGGGTCTAATGGCACGATGACCCTACATTCACCTGACTCAAATGTCATTTTTTGTGTCTTCAAATTGATTATGGCCTGGTTGTCAAACGCCCAATCCAAACCAAGCAACATTGGATATGGTGTTGTGTCATCCACTATTTCAATCACTTCAAAAAAAAATTTAGTGCACACTCCATCTAGGTCTATTGTTACTCCTTTCATCCTACCAATTGGTAGGACTCTTTGTTGGTTTGCTAGTTTTAGTTGAACAGGTGAATATCCTAATGTGGGTTGTCCCATACATTGCCATGTCTTCTTCATTAATACATTCACTTTAGATCCTAGATCCAGTTATAATATCTCCCATGTTGAAATATTTGATGTTGGCATTTAGTTTGAACTCTCTACTTGTTCTTCTTCTTGTATGTAGATGATTGACTATTTTTTGTTCTAGTTTTCCTTCTGTCTCTATACTACATCTTTCTAATATGTTTTGCAATATTTTGGCAGATGATGGATCATTCAATACTTTTACACATGATTGAAAAAAACCTTTGATTGTACTTACTTGTCCCATGGATTTCATTTCATTGGTATGATCCAATAACATAGGAATCTCATACTCTGGTGTTTCTTTGCTTTGTTTTGCAGTTGAGGTTAACGCAATGAAATCCTTCTGAAATTATTCTTGTGCTTTCTTAAATGTCTCCTTCTCATTCTTCACATCAAACTACTTCCTTGGTTTGGCGTTCTTCCTCACCCACTAGTGTTGTAATGGCTCTTGTCGGACTGTGTCGTTACCTGCTTTAGATCCTCTGTGGGTAACTATGTTGATTTTCTATCCTTCATCCCTCACTTCATCTAAAATCCATTAAACATTATGGTTGTTCTGGTTCCTCTTTTCCTGGATATTTACTAATAGTGTCGGACATTCTTTAGTATCATGGTCCGATGCATGACAATACATACAAGTTGTTGGTGGAAGTGGAAATTTCCTTGCATAATGTCTTGGTTGTTGATAGTTGTGACATACCACTAGTGCTCTACCTCATCCAAAACCTCCTCGTAGTCCTTCTCCACCTCTATATCCCACTCGATCTCCTCTCAACGTGTTATACTGAGCCGCCTGATTATATTGTGCGGTATTGTACTGAGGTTGTGTTTTTTTTTACTGTGGCTACATGCTATTATATGGTTTTTGTGTAGTATTATACTGTTGTTGTGCAGTGTTGTATGGAGCTAGAAATTGGTTAAATTGTGGTGTGCATTTCCCAGTCATCATTTATGCCTACACCCTATATGCATCTGATGTTCTTTCTCACATCAAATCCATAGTTCTATAGTTTTTGTCATCGTGGACCACTGACTTGCAAAAGTTGCAATATGAACTCTTTGGGACTGTCTAGTATTTCTGCATCATTGGGTAGCGATATGGATGGTGGCCCAGTTTCTTGCAGATTTCACACCATAGTCCTCCTATTGGTAATAGAATTGGCATTCTTGCTGCCATATACTGCACAAATGTTGGGCATTCATTCTTGTGGTGTCCTTTCATCATGCATGTAGTACACCAAACAACTTCTCATTTGTCCTTACTTTTATTCTGGTTCAGCTGGAACATTAAGTTCTTCAAATCCTCCTTTTGTTCTTCGATGGATGGATTTGTCTGCTGATATCGATTTTCTTCTAGTTGCAAGGATACTTGCAGAGCCTCTGCCTATGTCTGAAACTTCTATTGTTGTAATGGATATTTTAAGTGTGGTAGTAGTGAATTTACAAATAGGTGCCTATGTTGCATATTGGTCATGAGATATTTCAACTTTCCCTTCAGTCACTTGAATCTCTGGTCAATTTCCCATACGAATTCTCCTAGTTTTTGTCTAATTTCAATCATTGCATTCATGTATTGATCCTATGAAATTGGCTTCTGAAACTCATTTATCAACAATTTCTTGATGTTTGCAATTGTTCTGGTTGTCCTTGGTGGATTGTTTGTAGCTAAAATCATATACCAATCCAGTGCATGATCCATTAATGTAATCAATATCTGTGTCAGTTTATTATCTTCACCTATGATCTCTTTTGCTTCCCAAATGTTCTCACAAATGAACAAATGTTTTTCCGGGTCCTCTGATGCTTCCCCTTTAAATTTCGGTAACCTGATGGTGGGATCGTGTCCTGCCATTCTGAACGTTGAACTACTACCTCCATGTGGTGTGGATACTTGACTAGTGCTTCCTGAACTGTCTCCAGTTTTTGTTCCTTGTGTATATCTACTTCCTGTTGTCTTTCTTCTCCCAAAATTTGGTTGTCTAAATGGTGGTTCTCTTTGGTGTATTAGTCGCACATGGGTTTATGGGTTCCACACTAACATTAATATGGATAGTATTGCTACCTTCTCTTCCCATTCTTGGACCTCTCGTCTTCCTCTCATATGTTGCACGTAGGATTTCCTCAATCTACTCTATAGCCCGGAGATCCTCTACCTCTTCCTTGTCACTCTCCAAGCCTTCCCTTGCGGTTACGACTCTCTTATTGGTATTCACCTTATATTGGTAGGGTACTCCGCTACGCGTCTTTCTATCTTTTACCATGATCTACTTGATCTGGATGCCATCCATCATGATTGGGTCCAAGGGTTCCTCCTTTCCCTTATCCTTTCCTCCTTCCATTTCTCCTCTTTTTGTCAATGCTTCCCCCCTTCCCCCATGCACACAAGGAAATTTAGCTATCTGAATCCAATGTCACTACCCCTTTGTTATATAGAAGTATATTAATAGAATTATACAATGATTGAATGTACCTTCCTCGAGGTCCACAAGGAAAATATTGCTCCATTGCACTGTACAACTTCACTGTATCTACTGCAAACTCTGTTATGAAGCCTGCAACAATATTGTCGAGCCAAAAATCCACTGCGCAGGTGAATTTGTTGTTCATCTGCTATAACTGTTCAATTTGTACTAGGGTCCACTCTAACCATTGAATTTGGTTTGTTTTGTGGTTATCCTTCAACCTTAGTATCCACTCCTGCAATAAGTGTGGAAAATCACAGAAAAAGACTTCATGCAAATCAATAAACATGTATTTATCAAGATATTTGTAGGGTGTTATTCTAGGGTTTCTATTATATTTTTGTGCAAAATCCATCTCTTTTGTCCTTAGCCACCTTTCGATCTCTGATTTTGTGGGATTCCATGGTCTCAACATCCCCTTCTAGTGGCTCATTGCTTTCTTTTATGCTTTAATATTCTCTTTCTCCGCCTCCCACAGATGTTACTTATCTTTTAACAGATCTTCAATGTATCTCATATACTCAATCCTCTGTTGTTCCTACCAATGGCAACAACACCATTTGTTGGTTATTCCTATATCCTGGCTGAGTTTTTATTGAGTGATCCAGGGTTCATGTATGTTCGGAGTTCCAACAAAGCCTCTAAAACTATTGACCCTCCTAGTAAACCAGAAGGTAATGCAACACATAGGGTGCATTGCACCATCTCACATGAGATAGTCCTAATGGGTGGATGCAATACTCATTTGTTTGCAGAATAGGATTGAGTGGGAGATCTGAGAGTTGTACGCTGAGATTTATATTGTAACTTATTAGCTTAATACAATGTTATTACAAATACAGAGGAAATATAGTAACTCATTCATTAGCATATCAATACCAACTGAAGACAATAAATAAAACATGCATTCAATCACATAACACAGATGTTACTATGGTTCACCCCCTCCTTGGGCTACATCCACAAAGATCTGGCTCTTAGCTCTTTTATTATAGTCATTATGTCACTACAGTGTTGTGTGCTTTACAACTCTTCTCAGTCGGGTTAAGATCTATTATGAGGTGGACTAGATCGCACCAGGCTCCTCAGCCTGTGATCTAAACCTCAATATCTACCCTCCTCAGTCCACTCTAGCTCAACAACTTACAAAATTAGGTCATACAGCAAAATAATACATAGTATTTGTTTCTCTATGTTATCTTTTCTTATGATCTGATTCTCTATCAATCAACTACTAATACCTAGCACCTTTTCTATGAGACCTAAGTATCTATATTTATACATTGCCAGATCTTCATCCATTACAATATGTTGCAAAAACCCTAACCCTAATGTCGTTAGGTCTTCCATGCATGCATGCATGCTGCTCTTATTTCCAATTGTCGCTTTCCTCATGCATGCCTTCTTTCCCAAAATCGCCTTTCCTTCCGCTTTGGCCTTCTTCCAACAAAATTTCTTCATGGGTCTTATTTTTCCTATGACATTTCATTAAAAATTTTGTGAGGGAATTAACACATTATATTCACACCTCTTACAGATTCCTAAGTTCTTGATGATCCTATGTGGCTACAGGGTTTTTGATCCGAATTTATGAGTGGAAAGAAAGGAATAAAAGACTGAATACAATAACACAAAGATATAGAGAATGAAAAAAGATATCCAGTGAACAATAACTTCTATTGAATAAATAAAATAGGTTGAAACTATGAAATTGAAGAACTAAAAACAACTTGCTCGAATGGTGGTAACTATATATGAAGGAGATATCTGGTTGCTACATGCATCTATCTGATTAGAATGATTACAATGAGGCTCCAAAGGCCTCTTTAACATTACTCATGAATGCCAAAACCCTAGACATCCAAAAACCTAACCCTAGGAGATGAAATGCCAAAAGTTATGTGGGCCTCGATGGGTATGTTAGTACCTCAACTTCCTGGGGTTGTAACTTCTGCATATGACCTCCACTTTAGGCGCGTGATAGCCTGTTGGAAATTTATTTTAGAGAGATACACATTATAGTGTCAATCTCTATCTCTATCTACAATTTGACTATGGCAATCCAAAAAAACATTGTTTAGGGCCCCAAAATGGCCCTAGAAGTACATGAAGATGTATCAACATGAAAACTTCCAAAATAATCCATTTGGATTATGTGGGCAACCACAAATCTCTAACTAGAAGCTGTGTAGGGATTCAGACAACCCCGAAAGTGTAGAACCCACAATTACAAACAATTACAAAATAACATGTTGAGATAACAATTGTCAAGAGGAACCAGTTGGAATAGGTGGGTAGCCACCAATATCCACCTGGATCAATCCTACCCCCTTAGGAAGTAATGGTCTCCATTTTGTTGAGTGTCCCCATCAGGTGAGTAAACTTCTGCTGAATTTTTCCTCGGGTGAGCCACATGAGTTGGTGGAGGAGTTTCCTTACCTTGCCAACCTGATAAATATGGATCCTTTGTTGGCGAGTGCCCTTGACCTATGCATCTACTATATGATAAATGGATTCATGTTCCATACATTTTGGCTTTATCTCTATTGGTGTCAACTATTCTATGATCTTTAAGGTGTTTAATAATGGTGGAAAATATGGATGAAGGAGGTCCACATTGAACATTGGGTGCAATCCAAGGAAGGGTGGAGTGTTGAGCTCAAAATCATTGCTACCCACAACCTTGGTGATAGTGTAAGGCCCATAGAGAAGTGGTCAGAGCTTCCAATGGGGCCCTATAAGGTGCTCTTTCTATAAATGTAGCCAGACCTTGTTTGTTAGGTAGCTAGAGAGGTAGTAGTGGGGGCCCAGAGGGCCCATAGTGATAATAGTGGAGGCCATTCAATGTAATTTGGACTAGCTCCACTATATTATTAAATAAGACCCACTATGGTAGTTAGATATAATAAATGGGTAGTTAGATATAATAAATGTAAGAGGACTTCTTAGAAGGTTCTACTTCTAGAAGATTCCTCCTCTAGAATGTTCTTAGGTGATGGTAGAACTATATAAAGGGGTTCAAGAAATGTAATGAGACATGAAGAGAAGTATTTTATTTGGAGTAGTATCTCATTAGGAGGTTTTCCCCTCGAATATTCAAGTGAACAGGAGAGGATCCCTTCCATAATAGGATCCACTGTCTGGTGTTTCCCTACCTCAAGGGTTTTGATATAATAAAGTGGTGGTTTCCTTTATATTGCTCTATGGATTTATTCTGTATTCATTATTTATGGTGATTATATTTGTATATCTATTCAGGTTCTTAACAAGTGGTACAAGAGCACTTTCCTTGGCAGACAGTGTGGACAAATATTTTTTATTTTTGCAGATTTTTTTTTTTTCGGAGAAGAAAAAAGAGGGTCGCGACATTCCATAAATTTTTGGTATATTTATATGAAAAAATTTCATAAACAGGTTGTATATCTGATTTCCTCTCAAAAAACACCCAATTTGAAAAAAACAATAGTCTGAAACAGAGTCCAGGAAGTCAAGATATTGAAGTTTTAAAATCTGCAAATTTTCAGGGTTTTTTGCATGGATGACGACGTGATTTTTATTTACTTATGTAAAAGATGGAGGCCAAATTTGCCCAAAAAAATTACAGATATGAGTTCCTATCACAATTTTACCCAATTTCAAAAACAAATCAGTCGAAACAGACTCCGGGAAGTGAAGTTATGAGTATTTTAAATTCAACAATTTTTTAGGGTTTTTCCAAAAAAAACCTCGATTTTCTGTCATAACTTATTGTTATATTTTTTGGGTTTTTTCATGATGATTGCGGGACTGAAGAGTTCATAGGGTGCTTAGATGGCTATTTCTTCTCATACCCTCAAATAAATTCTACAAATTACTGAAGCATTCAAATCTCAGTTGTATGACACATTGGATGATAGATTGTGTGACTCTGCAGATGGTCTCAATGATAGTTTTCATAATATTCAAGATTCATTGGATAGAATGAAAGAGACATTTCTTATGGAAAACATCAGAGAGGAATATAATCAAGAAATATATTCTTGGTATGATTTTGAGGCCGATTGTGATGATTGGTATATGGATAGTTGTCATTTCTGGGATGACAACCACTTTCATATTTTATTTGATGACTCTAATCCACCTTTTGTAGAGAGCATCAATATGACAAATCGAGAGCCAATTATTATTACCAATGTCCATCCTGCATATTCTACAGTGATATTATTCCTTTCAGATTCTGCTATGACCCTTTTCCACTATGTGGATGGATCTTCTTATTTGGATCCACTTGACAAGTGTCAGTCTTTGGAGCATCATTTTGAGTTGGTTATTGGGTTCCAAAATCTTCCATGGGGAGTTCACATGAGCACTTGGACATGGGACTCGGGCTTACAATGGTGGTTGGACTACTTCAGCATGGTGGATTTCCTTTCTACATGGGACCTTGGTTATCCAGTCTTCTTCAGCATTATGGTCCACAAATATCCATGGTACCCTGGTATATGGTTGTACAGTGAGCATTAAGGACAACTCTTTCATAAGGGGGATCGAATGTTAGGTAGCTAGAGAGGTAGTAGTGGGGACCTAGAGGGCCCATAGTGATAATAGTGGAGGCCATTCAATGTAAAGTGGACTAGGTCCACTATATTATTAAATAAGGCCCACTATGGTAGTTAGATATAATAAATGGGTAGTTAGATATAATAAATGTAAGAGGACTTCTTAGAAGGTTCTACTTCTAGAATAATCCTCCTCTAGAATGTTCTTAGGTGATGGTAGCACTATATAAAGAGGTTCAAGCAATGTAATGGGACATGAAGAGAGTATTGTATTTGGAGCTGAAGCTCATTAGGAGGTTTTCCCCTCGAAGAGGCAAGTGAATAGGAGAGGATCCCTTCCATAATAGGATATATTGTATGGTGTTTCCCTACCTCAAGGGTTTGATAGTAATAAAGAAGATTTTTCATATTGTTCTTGTATATATGTTGTGGTGCTTTTGTATTCAGTCTTTGTTTCTTAACATTGTCTCCACATAAAATTGGTGTGATACCCAATGAACTATTTGTAATTAGCATTGGATTTCTACAAAAAATCATGGAACTGTTGGTGGATGTGTTGAATCCACTCAATGAATCTGGTGGCTATGTCTGCCTTAGATTGAACATGGGAATATTCTTCCTGTGTGGTTGTAAGAGGTAGTGCAACATCAATGGGACCCAAGTGTTGGAATCCCAACCCCACCTGAAATGGGATATGTAGGTGGATCTATGGAAAGGCTTGTTGTAGTTGTGAAGAAAATAAGGAAGACTCTCATCCCATGTACACAGATGCTTAGAGTTGTACATGTGCAATATGTGCACAATCATTCGATTGATGACCTTTGTTTGGACATCGGTTTAGGGGTGGGAAGAAATGGATTTAGTGAGCTTAGTGTCCAACAGTGACTAGAGAGTCAACCAAAATGTGTTGAGGAACCTGATGTCTCGATATTAGGTGATGGTCTATGGTATCCCAAAATGGACCCACACTTATTCGAAGAAGAGCCTGGCCATATTTGACATTGTGATTCTCTTCTTGCAGGATGTGAGAATGGAAATCTTCGAAAACCGATCAACCACCACAAATACATAATCATTGTTGTTCTTGGTGGATCTAAGGCCAGACATGTAATCCATCGAGATGGATTCCCAAGGCCTCTTGGGAGTAGGAATAGGGGTGTATAAGCCTTGATTCTTGATGGTTGGTTTGGAGATGGCACATGAAGTGCAAGATATGATATACTTGTTGACGTCTTATCGAATTTTTGGCCAATTAAAATGTTTTTATCGAACTCCCATAGTTTTCTCCACACCAAAATGTCTTTCCATCCAATTGTAGTAAGCCTCCCAAATAAGGTTTGCAAGCTCTCTTGTGGGAACATAGAGGTGGCCCAAATGGCATAACAATCCTTCATGGATGTGAAAATTGGTGAAATTTGCTCCTATACCCAAAATATGATAGGTGGTGGAAAAATCAGGATCACACTGATAAATTTGGGGCCACTCATATGCCTCATGCCCACAGGAATGGAGCACTATGGTGAGTGAAGCAATGGGAAGACGACTGAGGCAGTCAGCGACACGATTTGTTCCCCCTTTTTTATCCTTGATGTTGACATGGAACGTTTGTAGGTATGTGGACCACTTTTGATGGTAGTTATTCTACAAATTCCCATATGTTTGTATGAACTGTAGAGGCTTGTGATTAATGTGGATGATTGTCTCCTTTTCCAGAATGTAATGTCTCCATTGACAGTATTCTTGCATAATGAAATATATTTCTTTGTCATAGGTGGGGTATTTTTGGACATTATCTGAGAGTGTCTCACTATGGTATGCTACTGGATGACCATGCTGAGTGAGAACTGTGCCTACATCATAGTCGGAGGCGTCGATATCAATCTCAAAGGATCTCTACAGATCAGGTAAGGAGAGTATTGGAGCTAATTACAAGTGATGATTTAGATAATCAAATGCTTGTTGTTTTTCCTACCCCCATGCAAACGTTTCCTTACCACCACCCTTGGTTACTTGGATGAGGGCCCATGCAATATGGGAGAATCCCAACATGAACCTTCGATAGAAGTTGGCAAGTACCAAGAAGCTCTGAAGCTCGGTTAGTGTGGTCGGGGCTAGACAATCATGAATGATTTAGATATTATCTTGATCCACATGTACCCCATGCTCATCAATAATGTAGCCCAAGTATTGGACCTTGTTCATGCCAAAGGAACATTTTTCCAGGTTGGCATATAGTTTGTGCTTTTGCGGAGTTCCAAAAACCTATTGAATATGTTGCATGTGCTCCTCCCAATTTATGTTGAAGATGAGGATGTCATGTAAATATACCACCACAAAAGGGTTGGTGAAGGGTCTCAATACATCATCCAACAATTTCATGAAAGTTGTCAGTGCATTTGTTAACTCAAAGTGCATGAACAGCCATTCGAAGAGACCTTCTTTAGATTTGAAAGTTTTCTTTCATACATCATTTGGTTCGATGGGAACCTGGTGGTAGCCGTACTTTAGTTCAATCTTGTTGAAGAACTTTCCCTCCTTGAGATGTTCAATAAGGTCATAAATTCATGGAATTGGGTATCGGTTCCTGACTATGATTTTGTTTAAAGATCTGTAATCAATGTAGAGTCTCCAAATCCTGTCCTTCTTCTGCACCAGTACAATAGAGCTTCCACAAGGGGAGGAGTTGGGTCTGATGTGCCCCTTTTGAAGAAGCTCTTGGATCTGACACCTAATTTCATTATTTTCCATCAGCGAGCGATGATAGACTGATCCATTAGGTAGAGGTGCACTAGGGGTCAGATCAATTGGATGCTTGACTTGGTAGTGTGTCGGTACCTCGGTGGGTGAGGAGAAGATGTATCTATATTCTTCCATGATCCCATCCACTTGCTTCTATTGCAAAGAGAGGATTTATGTCGAGGTCAAAAATGTGGCGATGACCTTCTTGTTACTGTGAGAATGGATTACAAAGAAGATGAACTTCTCGATCTGTGAAATGACCTTATTGCATTTCTTAGAAGATATTTAAGAAATAGCGGTAGGCATCGCTACCTCTGGTATCCTATACAATTGTCTAATCAAAGTAATAATAACATTGCAGGGTCTAGACTCATACACAACATTTATTTTCCATAAATATGGTTGGCCTAAAATAACATCACAAACTTCAAGGGGAGAAATATCAAACAATAACTTGTCTTTGAAGGGCTTGATGTTGTAGGGGAGACAACATTGTTGGTTGACGTAGAGATCTTGTCTTTGGCGAAGCCAACCAATGGTGTAGGGATGCATATGTGGTGTTATTGGAAAGTCCAAATACTTGATGACCTCTGCTGAAATAAATTTCTTCTTACTTAAGCTATCAACAATGAAATGTAGCAGAGTCCCCTTTAGCCACATCTGTGAGTCAAAGTGGTGTTCCCCTTCCTCTAGTTCTTCTAGTTTTCTTGGTTGGACTTTGGTGGTAGTGACAGTGGAACTGCGTTCGACATCAATGATCCATTTCCCACTTTTTGGATTTGATTCAGAGTCAGAATCTGCCTCTGACTCGAAATCTTTCATCTCGACCACCAGTGACTTCTTGGAGCGACATTCTTCAGTGTTGTGCTAGGGATTTTATGGTATTGACACCATTTTATCATGTCCTTCTCCGACTTCTCATTACCCGTCTTGGGTTGTGGCTTGGATTGGTTGTCCTGAGAGAGACCATCTTTTCTTTGTCCCTTTTTTTGTGGGTTGGGCCCACCTTTTCCCTGTTTCGACTGTGAGGACTTTGCAGATCCAAACTATCGCCTCTTCTGCTTAAATTTCTTCTCAATCTTGACAACATATCTATAAGCCACACCTAATGATGCAATGTCCAAAAACTCCATTTATGTTTGAATGTATCTATGCATAAATCCACGATATGTGAGAACCAAATTTAATTTAGAGTCTTTGATACCCAATTTGGTGCACATGGTATGGAAAATATTGGTGAACTCTTGTACTTTATGGTCCCTTTACTGACACAACGTGGTCCATCTTGTTTACTGGTCCTCGTAGCTTCCAACATGGTAGTATTGTTATTTAATGGAATCCATGAAGGAATCCCATGTGGTGGCGACTAAAAATATTGTAGATTCCTCTATGGCCCTTTTCTCAAAGTAAGTATCCCACCGGTCCTTAACATGGGGGACAACCTTGAGGAGTGCAAAAGTACTATTTTCCCTATTGGAAAAATTGTGGACCAAAAAATACCCTTCGAGCATATTCAACCATTTATCTATAGCATTTGCATCTATCAATCCTTCAAATAATCGAATATCAAAATTTACCTATACCTTGAAGGGGGTTGCATGGTTTCTTGATGAAGATGCATCTCGTGTGGGAAACCACTAAAGGATCTGTGCAAAGTTATCCATCATTCCATTCCTTTGTTGCGCAAGGGCTTCCTCGAACAACATTTTAAAAGGATCTCCTACTCCATAATATTTCTTCTCATCCCCCATGGGTTGTTGTCAGGATTTGCGTGGCCGATCTTATAAAGGCTCAAATGGTTCGAGTCCCAACTTCTTGTACCCAGATCTTGTCGGGAACATGCACGAAGAAAAATAAATGAAGACTCGATCGCTCTGATACCACTGATCCGTATTTATGAGTGGAACATAAGGAATAACAAAATAAATACAATATCATAGAGATATGGAGAACAACAAAAGATATTCAGTGAACAATAACTTCTATTGAATAAATAAAATAGGTTGAAATTGTGAAACTGTAGAATTGAAAATAATTTGCTCGAATGGTGGTAGTTATCTCTGAAGGAGAGATGTGGCTGCTACGTGCATATGTCTGAGAAAAATGATTACAATGAGGCTCCAGAGGCATTTTTAACATTACTCATGAATTCCAAAACCCTAGACGTCCAAAAACCTAACCCTAGGAGATGAAATGCCAAAAGTTATGTGGGCCTCGATGGGTAATTTGGTAACTTAACTTCCTGAGGTCATAACTTTTTCATACAACCTCTGTTTTAGGCATGTGATAGCCCGTTAGAAAGGTATTTTCAAGAACTATACATTTTTCCATCAAACATTGAATCTATCTACAGTTTGACTCTAGAAATCCAAGAAAACATTGTTTAGGGACCCAAAATGGACCTATAAGTACAAAAAGATGTAGTGACATGAAAACTTCCTAAATAATCCCTTTGGATTAGGTGAGCGGCCACCAATATACACCTAGAATATGTGTAGGGATTCATACATCCCTGAAAGTGTAGAACCCAAAATTACAAATAATTATAGAAGAGCATGTTTAACTAACAACTATCAAGAGGAGCCAGTTGGAATAGGTGTGTGGCCACCAATATCCACTTGTATCAGTTTGATAACCTATTACATTCCTTGAATGATTTTTATTTCAGTTACTAATCATTTTTTTTAATGAATTATTCAAATTCTGTATTCCATTGCTAGAATGTGGTTCATAACATCCCCATCCTTATACTCTCATGTAGTGGACAACTCTTAACTTCAATCATAAGGTCACTAATCCTTTTTATGTGCTAGAGATTAGTTACATGCAACCATCATATTAGCTATTTAATTCAGATCGTATATTATTTCCTTCAAGAAACCTCTCCTCTTCATTCTCTTTATTTCCAATACTTATTCATAATTTTTCTTAAAGGAAATCAAATATAATGTTTCTGGTGTATTGGCCAATGTCCTTTTAATCACATAATTGATTTTGTCTCTTTTTGTGGTTGCTGGAACACGTTAGCATGATATCATTTCTTAACGATTGCTCCAGCCTTAAGATGAATGTGGGGCAATCCCTTGATCTCCTTCTCTTTTGGAATTCCCTTTCTTTGAAAACCTAGGCCCAAGGCCTTTTGAGTTTTCCCCTTATTTTATTATATTCTTTTCCCTAAACAAACCGCATGGTTGGATTCTTCTCGATGAAATATTTCCAACGACTACAACCATACTTAAATTAAAGTCCTAGATAAAACTTTATGGTATCCCAAAGTTTCCTAAGCCAAAAATCACCTTATCTTCCCCACTTCCACATGACATCCACGTGGCACACTCTCTCTTGTGTCATCTAAAATGGCACTAATGATGATGTGGCACCCACCTACTATCCTTATCATTGTCAATATTTATCCTATCTCTTATATCCTTTTCTTGACCACTTCTCCCGGTGACAATTTCCTAGACTTATCATCTTCGAAACTCCATTGTTCCCTATCAATTGGATGCTCTGATCCCATCCCCCAACAATGATGCCACCTATTCTCTTTTGTCATTGAAGTTCCATTCGCTCCTGTATTTCAATCGCTTTGACTCCATTCCCTGGCAATGACATACACAACAACTCTCATACATCGGTGATCAACAACCTTGATCCCATCGGTGCCACAAAGTTGGACAAAATTTAACACCCCCTCACTTCCTCAACTTCCAGGCTAACATCATGGTCTCTCTGACTACCTAACTGGCATCCTCATCATCCTAACTTCCCTATGGTCAATATTATTCTTCTTCGGTAGATCAACAATCCTCATTTCTTCATGGCCACCCTCCTACTAATGGCCTAGGTTATCCCTTGGAATAGTTACCATTGGAGTCCACCCCTCTATGAACCATAACTTACTTCGACCTCCCTCCTCTAACATATGCCTAAGATATCTCAGCCTATAGTTCTGATGGTTAGGATTTAAGAAAAAATCCCAAAGGGCCTCCTCGCCTAGAAAGACACTTTCTCGTCCCATTGATCAATAACTCATCACCATGTAACATCTTCTGAACATGTTAATTACCATGTTGGCCAACCCCCCCTCATCATGACATCACTCACTTCTTATCCAAATTTAAGCGACAACCCCCACATGGCATCTGAGTTGGAACCTTGTACATGTGTCCCTATCCTTCACCTTCCACCTGGCATGACACGTGTCACCAAAATGAAACGTTAACCCTTGTCTCAAAGCTTTAAATCACCCTGACACATGGCACCTCACCCGTATGATACATGGATCTATTCTTAGTTTAACATGTGGATTGACATGGCAATACACATCACCATAAGGCACCTTGAATTATCCAATAAAGTGTCAAAATGTTATGCTTACACTGTGACAATCCATGATGTGGAAAACATGGTATGTGATTTGTTGTACAATACCTTTCTCCTACTCACCTTCCACTCAATCTCTTGAATAACACATTTCTTGAAGATGGAATATTCTTTGATACCCTTTCTTTGGAGTATGAAGTGATCTTTGTTTTTCTTCTCCCCAATAGAATTAACTCTGAGGTCCCACATATAATAATATTTATGATCCCTTCCTCTCAGCACACAAATCAAAGATGGGGTGGAATATTATTTGATACCTCTATATCGAAGCTCAATTTACTCTGTCAACATTCCTTCCGTGATGAACGACTGAGATACACTTCTCAACCTATATATCCAATGACTAAGATTCAAAATGAGTATCTTAATTCTCCAAAATTTAACTGGGCCCACTTTATTCCCACACAATCACGAGTTGATACGTGTCACCCCTCGGTACACCCTAGCTACCAAGTAGTCATCATTGTCACGCAAATCACCTAATTTCCATACTCGTCACTCAATGAACCTCCTTCGATGAATGGATGAGATTTCATGGGATGTATCTTGATGAATCAATGGCTCTTATACCTTCTAGGAACTCCATCACTCCCTTGCAATCGATCATTCTAATGGCCTTTCCCATGATCAATTGTCATGATTCTTCACTTCACATTCCTTCGATAGATTAAAGGTTCTCGTTGATTCATAGTTTCCCCATAGAGGTCCCTTATGGCATATTATGTGTTTACTCTGATATCCTTATTTTCCAACCTGTAGTCAAGATCTTTCAGCATAACCAGATCAATTTCTATGATTTTTTTCAAATCAAACATAGGGCTTGAAGTTTTCACCCCAACAAATGGCTAAGATCTAGCCTCATCCATATCCAACAACCATTGTTATTTTCTCTAGATTTTGTATAAGAAATATTCGTCGACAAACTTTAAGATCGATGACCTAGATTTGTCTAACCCTCTGAATATCAGCAGCTAGGAAACGTTCCTCAATGCACATAGAAAAAAAACCTAGGCTTCTGATTAATGGCCTAGATTAAGCCACAGGTAGATCAATGGTTGTTGAGCATTGATTTTTAAATGAACATAACTTTTTCTACAGGTATTGGAATGAGGCTCATTGTTGGCCCAAGTTTGTTCAGACCAGGGTCCTTCTCAAGTTACCAAAAAAAGGCACCGTGTAGTCTAGAGTGATGGCATTTTCATCCCATCCAAAGAGAAGAAGTCTCACCTGAAGCGTTGTTGAGATAGATAGATAGGGAAGGGCAAGGAGAAGTCTAAAGAATATCCATAGAGTACTCGAAACTCACTTCAGTTCTTGCGTAATCAACATTATCAGATCAGAAACATCTAAATGTAAGAATAAAACCTATTGGTATTGCAAACACCAGTTAACCATAAGAGAAAACATTATAACTCATAAGTTATACATAAAGACTGAAATGCATAAGAAACCATGTAAAGACACATCAGATTTGAAAATTTAATTCTTCTTCATATCATCGTCAAAGATATTTCTTACATTACAAACTCAACATTACATAGAAAGTACAGTACAGACTCTTGGCTCTAGATCTTAGCCACATAATCTTGATTTCCCAGCCAGTAGGTCGCATTCATTACAGAGTCTACTCTTCTTGATTTACAACAAAACCTTGGACAATGCCCATGGACTTGGATCTGATTGACACAACTCAACTTAACAATATCAGCTAATGACCAAAAATGAATGAGAGAACTAATCAACCTGCCAAACAATCAACTCTTTTTCAATTATATTATGTCCTATGTATAGCTGGGTTATGTCTTCTTATTTGGCTTGCACCTCTTCTTGTTCTGTTGCAACTGTCTGTTGTTTAGCTAGTGTTGCACTGGCTTTCAAAACTATTTTTTGTTATTCTTCCTTCTGGCCTCTGATGGAGGTTGCGCGACCAATACTTGCACAATGTTTTCTCAGAAACGAAAGGCCCAACAGGCTCTGACCACAATCATTGACTTGTCCTTGAGTCAAGCACTTGGTTCCTTCACATTATCTAGGATCAACTATTGCTTTCCCTGATCTAGATTATTCTCTTCTTTGAGATCTTTTGTTTGTGTCTTTTCTTCCTTCACTTCTTCAAAGGAAGGGCCCAATTCTGGAAGGATCTCTAATGATCTGTGCTTTACTCCATGAAATATTTCAACTTTGTCCTTCCATTTCCGAGCAAGGAGTGATGCTTCGACTAGGAACTGTTGGGTCATCCCTTTGTTGTGCTCCTTTGGCTTAGCTGCAACCAACGAGTTCCATTCGAAGTCAATTATTGCGTCAACCTGGAGCATCTGCATATAGGCGGTTTGAATCACCAGTCGAAACTCATGCAACTCTTTCTTGGCTACTAATTGTGCTTCGTAGAGGGAATTTAGTTTATTATCAGCCTGCTGAATTTGGTCAAACTTTTGCTGCTACTCCATGGGGTCCATTGTGACCGCAACTTCCTCATTGAGAACTTGGATATTTTTGCCCACTTCCTCCAAGACTTGATTTCATCGAGCGATGATACCCATCCAATCACTGAATTCCTTAAAGATTCTAGCATAGTCCACGGTCTGTTTGTGTAGTGTCGCTCAGGAATTGTTACCTTGCAGTATTATCTTCTACATTTGTTCCTGTAGTTGTCGAGGCTCTTATTCTGCTTCTTGTTGGACTTGTTGTAACTTTTCTTGTATCTTCTCGGTGCATGTCACGAGCTATGTCCATGCCACTTGTATTATCTCGATCTGTTGCTATGGTTCTATTATCTCACTGGCTTCTGCTAAGTCGGGTGAAACTTTCCAGATTTTGGGCTAGGCTTCTACAATTATTTCTTGGACCTTTTCCAGTTTGTGCTCGGCTAGGATTCTGCCATGTTTTTCTGCCATTCTACATGCTTGTTCAACTAACTATTCTTTTCTGGTGAGCTTGGTTGAGCTCTCGATGTCCTGGATTCTTTTCTCTAGTTGATCTGTGGAGTCTCTGATTAGCTTAAATAATTGCGATGCTGGCCACTATACCAGGTTTGTAGCTGAAGGAGATGCATTAGTAGGTGCTCTCGTTTGTAGAGGGAGTCTATTGGTTGTTGAGTGGTCCAAATGGGTTTCTACCTCCTCCTCTATAAGTGGTGCTGGTGTGATCCTCAGTCTTAGATATTTGGGTAGAAGCGCCAGTACCTTCGTTCTAGTGATGCAGAGTTGCATCAATTCTGCACATTATTGGGGGTTCTAGAGGACTTGCTCCATTTTCGCTCGCGTCGTTGTCGTATCTTATTCCATTGTTGAGTCTGGCTCATTGGGAACATCTAGTATCTCTGTGTCCTCTAGTAATCCTGCATCCTGCATCATGGTTTCTTGGGCCTCCTCACCCTTAGGTGGTGAGGTCATTTGGTAGTTGGAGTGGTGGTGGAGGCTGCTCAATGATGAATGTGGAAAAAAATGTTGCAGGCTCTGGGTCATCCTGGATATCAATAACAATGGTGATTTTGGTCGTGGTGCGGGTGCAAGGAGTGAAATATGCAAGGGGTTGTGGATTTAGGGTTTTTCTCGAGGAGATTCCAGTTCTCTACTTCTTCTGTAACTATTCGGTCCCAAACATAGTGCCCAAGAACTGGTTAGCCTGTACACCTGATAGGATGGCATTGTCTAGTAGCTTACGACGGGCCACTCTTCCCTTGCGCACCAACTGATGTGCCTCTTCCTCATCCTCAGAGTTGGTCTGTACTGGTGCATCTATCTTATTCTACTCAGGGCCTGAGCTCGGTCCCTCTTCTGCTTCCTTATCTTTCTTCTTGAGCAGATTGGCTGGAAAAATATAATGCATGCCTATTTTTCATGGGATGCATTTAACTCCTGTCCATGACATGACCTCCTTGTTGAAAGCTTCTTCATCCAGATAAAATGGTAGCATTCGTGTGTGAAAAGATTCTCGGCTAGCATACCTCGTCCAGACAATTGTATTGTGCCTGTTCATGTTGAATGCAATATTCCTCATGTTATTATTAAGGATCTCCTGTGGGATGCATGGCCTCTGTGTTTCTTCGATCATGGCATTATACCATTTGCAAAATTCTACATTGTTGAGCGTTGTGTTTTCTGAGTCTGGTCATGGCTCAAACATCTTCGCCATACACCCTTTGTCTGGTATTATCAGTTGTTGGCCCACCGGTGACTTCCACTTGAGTATTGCAAATGTCACAAGTAGGTATCCATAGGTAAAGGAGCCTTCTTTCTCCTGTGCCTCGTCACAAGCTACGAGTAATTCCTCCAGCAGGAAAATACACTCGTTGAATACTACTCCCTGATTGCAAAATTCAGCAATAGATAGCGCATCTAGGGTGCATTCTCCCTTATAATAGGACCTCATAACCTTGTTGGAAATGACGTAGTAGCCATTCCAGACTAGCTCGGGTAATATTGGCTCAATGAATGTTGTGTGTCTGCCTCGCTTGGTGTTAAACCTCTCGTACAGACTAAGTTCACCTTTCTTCTTCCCATTCTTACTAGGTCCCTGAAATCCTTTTGACACATCCTCTCCTTCGGAGGATAGTCCAGTAAGTTGTTGGATGTCCTTTGCATGGATTGGATATCACTTATCCAACCATAGGCTTCTGTCGTGCACTCTACTTATCAAAAATTTTGTACAACACGCCATGTTGCCTGTAGTGCCAAAGATTGGTAAGTCTCCAAGGTTCATGATGGTGGAGTTAAACAAATTAATGAACTCTTTTTTCAATATATAATGTATATCTCCAGTTCCATCTAGGGATAACTCCCAAAAGACATATGGGTTCATCTATGGGAACAAAGTTGAATCTGTGAGTTCAAGTTCGAGCAACTTGATGTGCTCTACCTTCCCTTTGAGGTCACCTATGATCTTGACCCTGGGGTCACAGATCTCATATGGTACTGCTTCTTTCATCATGGTGCTTCAGCTTGTTATAACTCTCATCATTCTCACATCTATGGAAAATAAGAGCTAGGCTATGTGTTCAGCTTTTGCAATGGTCTCTACTGGTTCACACTGTTGAATGTGGAAATGTCTATGCTTGTTTTGAGAAACAATATGTTCTCAGATAAGTGATGAGAGTATTTTGTCTAGATTTAATGGGTATGTTTTAACAATAAATGCTCCTCATGATGACTGTATGGACACAACAGGGTGTGATTTATCCAATGGGATGGTTTGATCAAGGGAAATCCGATTGGGCAATGTGAGTATTTACTCATTTGAGTGGAATAGGGGTGTGGCTGAATTGAGACCTTTCTACTTGATGGGTGGGTGTCACGGCGTGAAGTTTGATGGCACCTTAGCATAGTGTGGCTTTATGGATTAATAGGTGACAGTCGGGGTACCAGATTAGCAATAAAGGTTGTGACTAGACTGGGTGTGCGTGGCCTTTAACTCTGATTGGATTTGGATTCAGGGTGCCTCCAACTACAATGGTTGTCCCTGTCATCCTTAATGATGAAGATTACTGGACTTTCTCATGCTTCAGATTATGTACTACTGAGTTGTTAATTCTGTATCAACCAACACTTAAAAAAAATAGATAAACTATGTATTATGGCACAACACTGCACGCATGGACATTATTAACTAAATTTACAAAACTCCAAAAAGAAAAACAAAACTCAAATGTAACTATTGTACAAGCTCCATCGGATTGGAGTGACTCCCACTCTTCTCAGTTTCGAGATAGGTAGGGCTTCAGGCGAGCATCGTTCACCCATCTCGGTCGTAGCATACCATCCAGTTGCATGAGTTGGTCTACTCCTGATGGTCAAATCTCCACAACTATGAGGGGTCCCAACCAGTGCATGCACAACTTGTCAGTGCGTTTGGTATTGGTTGTCGTAAAGTAACACCATGTCCCCTTGTGAAAAGACCTTGGTCTTGATGTGCTGGTCATGCGAAGGTTTTTGTCTCACCTTTTCAACCGACTGATGGAAATCTGCTAGAAATCTAGTTTCTTTGAGTTCTTGTAGCTCTGCAAGTCCCTGTGTCATTGATTCTTCATCTATCATACATGTAGTGTGTGTAATATATAGACTTGGTGTGATGAACTCTGCAAGAACCACTTCCTCTTTTCTGTAACCCAACTAGAACGATGTATATATTTGGAGTTTCTTTGAGTTTGTCATGTAGGCCCATAATACCTTTGGAACTCTATCATCCCAGTCCTCTTGATTTACGCAATAGACCTTTGTTAGTCCTTTTTCCAAGATTTTGTTGAAGGCTTCAACTGTTCTATTGGCCTGTGGGTGGTATGGACTTCTCTTGTGATGCTAAATCAGAAATTCAGTGGTAAGTGTTGCTATAGTGCTGCTAATGAAGTGAGCTCCCTGATCGCTGGTTAGGCTCTTGGGACAGCCGAAGCGGGTAATGATATTATCGAAAATGAGCCTAGCAGCCATATCCGTCGAACAGTCATGTACCACTACTGCTTCAACCCAATGAGTAATGTAGTCGATTGCGGTAATGATGTACCTTGCCTTCGAAAGTTTGGTTGTGGGGTTGATGGGCCCAATGAAGTCAACTGCCCATTTCTCAGATTCCTGTAGAGATCTAATAGGTTGTAGTGGTAATTCATCTCGGCATGATGGTTTTCCCACCCATTGACAAATGTCACATGATCTAGTGTATTCTTTTTCATTCTTGAAAAGTGTTTCCCACCAAATTCATGCATGTAGAACTTTCTATGCAATTGCCTTTTCTCCTACGTGTCCTCCTACAATTCCACTATGGCATTCCTAGAGTATATCCTTCCTTTCATGATCTAGGAAACAACGCCTGAGGATACTGTCTAGTCCTAGTTTATATAGTTGGCCAGCGATCAACTGGTAATATACTGCTCTGATGACCATATGGCGTTTATGGGTTGCAAAATATGTTTCAGGGCAGGCCCCTGTGTTGAGAAAGGTTTCTATGTCCTCTAGGTATTCTGGTATTGTATCGATCCTGAACAAATGCGCATCTGGGAGCTATTCATCGACTGCTCCACCAATTTCTCCCAACTCTAGTCTAGATAGATGGTTGGGCCCGACGTTGCATCATCCTAGCTTGATGATGAATTCAAAGGAAAATTATTGAAATAGCAATAGCCATCTACAAATTCTTCCTTCCAAAACAGGTTTGTTAACTAGTTATTTTAATGTTGAATGACCAATAAACAATTTGAAATGAGATCCTAATAGATAGTGTCTAAATTTCTTTAAATCGTAGATCATTGCTAGACCTTCCCGTTCGACCGTTGTATAGTTTCACTCTGATTTTGACAGCTTCTGACTCACAAAGTATATAGGGTGATCCATAGCTCCATCTCCTGGATGTGTTAAGATAGCTCCTAAGGCAATTCCTGAAGCATCCACATGGATGTGAAATTCTTTCTCCCAATTTTGGAATATCAGAATCGGTGTTGTGATGAGTTTTTCCTTAAGTGTTTTGAATGCTTTGTCACACTTGGGATTCCATCGGAACGTTTCATCCTTTTTCAGGAGGTTTTCTAGAGGTGCAGTAATGTTGGCATATCTTCAAATGAAATGACGATAATACCCCGTGTGTCCAAGTGTAAAGCGCAACTGTTTAGCACTCGTAGGTGGCAACATATTCAAAATGACTGCTACTTTAGTTGGGTCTACCAATACTCCTTCTTGGCAGACTATATGGCCAAACAAATTTTCGTGTGGCACACATAATATACACTTCCTGAGATTTAGTGAGATTTGTAACTCTCTACATCTGTCGAACATTAGCCTCAGTAGTGCTACATGTTCCTTGAGCAGGATATATATTGTCCAATCATCCATATAGACCTCTATGAACTTGTGGATAAACTCTCTAAAGGTTTCTATCACAATCCTGGAGAAAATTACAGTGGCATTCTTTAAACCAAATGGCATTACATCATATGCAAATGATCATCGAACCCCATTCGATGATGATGGTGGTTTTTATCTTGTCCTCTTTAGCAATCCTAACTTGATGGTATCCTGAGAATCCATCCGTAAATGAGTATGCTTCCTTCCACGCAACTTGTTCTAGGACCTCACCGGTAAAGGGTGTTGGGAAAGGGTCGTGCACATAGGCATAGTTGAGGCTCCTGTAGTCTACACATACTCTAATGTCTTCGGTTTCTTTCTTTCTTTGAATGACTATCAGGCTGACCCATTCTGCTTCTTCTACTAGAAAAATAAGACCTGCTTCAAACATCTTATCAATCTCCTTTTTTAATTTTTCTTTTACTTTCGGGTTAAGATGGTATGGCCTATGTCTGAGAGGCTTGGATCCTGGTTTTAGCTCAATATTCATTTCTCCCAAAACTCCTTTGATTCCCTTTAATTCTAAAAAAGTCTTAGGGAACAAATCTTCGTATTCTCGCAGTAAGGTTTGTATTTCCTGATTGGTTTTCCCATCCCAGTAATCGCCCACCAGAGCTATCTTAGGTTTCTCTTTGGTCCCTATGTTGAGTCTCTATAGTTTTAATTGGTGATTGTAGGAACTATCAGTCTGACTCGATATGGTGTTTTGGATTTCCCTGTTTCCCTCAGTCTTTTTGATGGCTAGGTTTCTTAGTTCTTCTAATTCATCTAGGCTTTCTGAAGATTAGCTAATCTGATAGCATTATATAGGATTTCCGGTCATAGGTAAGTGGATTTTGGTTTGAAGTTCTTGGGTATGCTTGGGACATATTAGAAAGTTTGATCTCTTGTCATGATTAGCTGTAAAAAGAAGTTCTTTAATCTTTTGTAGGACTAGTTTAAGCTCAGGGTAATTACTTGTGAACAAGAAGTCTTTGCAAAATTGAGCTACCAGTGTTCACCAATCGTTGTTCTATCTTCTAGTTTCCTCATGTGTAAACCAAGCTTTCAGAATTTGGCCTAGGGAATGGGGGAATACCTGAACCCAAAAGAGAGAGGGTATCTCCACAACCTACCATTGTGTCACACACTGTTCGATGTGTATTCTAGGGTCCGATTCTCTAATGAACAGTTGCATGGAATGTGGGTCCATCTGTATCTCTGATTCCAGCTGTTCCTTATTCTAGAACCTGTATTTGAGAGCTTGCTTCACCTCATCTCAAGTCTTAAGTGCATTTTTGTGCGTAGCCCACCATTTGGTGGGGTTGTTCTGGAAAGCGATATATAGTACCGAGATTCGTTGATCCTCTCTCACTTTCTCTTCAATTCTTTGCAATAATTTGCCTAGGTATGAGGTGCCATCATATATTGGGTGTTCTCTGACTTCAGTCCCAATCCATTTGGTCATTCTGAGAGTTGCACACCTTCTTGAGAATCTTTCGTGCGAACTTTGTTTCCAACTATCAAAAGCTAGTTCTGAGTCTTCATCTACTGATTGTATACTTCTCCAGCTTATTGATCCATCCACAGTAGGATTTATATAATCATTTATTGTCCTAGCTGTTATGGTGTACAATTGGTCTAGGTCTTCTCCTTCTATATTATTGTTCATTGGTTTTGTGTACCTGGGTCCTACATATGGATCTAAAGGTTGAACTACTTTGAAAACCGTAGCTTCAAAAGTCATGGTGTCTTTATTTAATTCAATTAATGTGTAATTGTCATAGGCCCATTCGATGCCAAGTAGCACAGGGTAGGGGTCCTTGTCTCCCATGATCTCAATGAATTAAAATTCAACCACTATTTTTTCTCCTGCTACATCGATTTCCACGTTCTCCAGTCTTCCTATGGGAAAGATACAGTATTGGTTTGACATTCTTAGCTGAATTGGGGAATATGTCAGTCTTGGTTTTCCTAGGGTTTCCCAAGTTTTATTGAGCAGAATGTTCACATCTGAACCTAGGTCTAGCATGACGTCCTTAATTTTGAAGTCCTCTAACTGGGCTACCAGTCGGAATTATTTTCTAGTTCTTACTTTTCTTCGTTGCACTCTTTGAGTGCTCTTCTCAGGAAGGTTATCCCTAATCCTTGATTCAGAGGTTTCTTCATTTCCTAAGAATAGGTACAACACATTGTGTAACTTCTTTATCAGTTGGTCATTCCCCAGAATGTTAGAGAATAATTGAAACTAGATGTCAACTGTATTTTGATGCTACTTAGGTTGTCTTAATATGCCTATAGGGTTTCTAGGTGTAGGGGGTGAAGCAGGTACTTGTGCTACCTTAGGATATACAACCGGCTGAGGAGGGTTCTCTTGCGTTTCACAACTAGGAATACTCTGGAAGGCTTCTATGTCATATTTAAGGAACAATTTATTTTTTAAGGGGTCATACCTATCTCCCTTAGGTACTTCCTTCTAAATCTAGGGTAGAGCATCAGAATTAGCTCTTGTCCTTGCACCTCCTCAACTGATGATGTTAAGATTCGGCAATTGTCCTTTATAAATCCTTTTGATCTCTGAACTAATGAGGTCAGTTCCTCTTTCCCATACCCTATCTTCCCATTTTGCAATTATCTCTAGGCAGTATTCGGTTGCATGCCCGTTGGTTCTGCAGTGAGAACACCATGGCCGCCTTGGATGAGGACAGTCTCTAGCCAAGTGACCCTGCTCATCACAGTTATAACATCTTCTCGATCTTCTTCCACTAGTTTTCCTCCTCTGAACTCTCCGCCAGCTCCACCTCCTCTGCCTCATCCTGGTCCCTAAGGGTTTTCATTTACCTTGAATTTTGTATGGTCTAGCCTGTCTGCCAATGCATCCAATGCCCTACATTGGTTGGTAGTATGTGTAGTAGATGCGCAGAACTCGCAATGGACTATGTTTGATACCGTCGAATATTTCTGCATGATGGGCCACTATCTTGGTCCATGCCCATGGTTTAAGGAGATCTCACAATACTCTACTGTCAGTGTTTCTTGACCTCCCGGGAAGACGTGATATGGGGCGGGATGGTGAAATAGTGGGTTCATCGATACTTGTGAAACTCCTCCTATAGGTCATGGTGGGGTTGCCAGTAGATTCTGGGGAGTTCCCCACCCTCTCCCTCATGGGCATTCGTTCACTAAATGACCTTCCGTATAACATCCAGTGCACCAAACGTGTGGTCATCCTGGTCTGGGTATCATCAGTTCTTGAATATTTTCTATAAGGGATAATATCTGTCCTTGTAGTTGCACTAGATTCACGTCTACTGGGGGTCGGGTTACTCTCAAGCTTCTAGGGTATCCCACCATGGCTTCAATCTTCATCGATTTTTCCAAGGCATCTGTCAATGTGGCTATTTGTTGTTGTGTTAGTGGGATCTGAGTGAGAGGTAGTAGCCCCTGAATGTACCATTCCCTTTGATTTTATTCATGGATTGGGTGTGCCAACCCCCCTATGGCATATTTTAACTTATGGCTATATTCCCAGGCTGATTCACCTTTTCTTTGTTGGATTTGGTGCAACTTAGACAGAGAATGTTGTTCTGACTGGGGCAGTTTGAACTCTGTTATAAACCTCGTCCATACCTAGCCAAGGGTGAACGCTTGACCTTGCATCCCTGGCACTCCTGGTTCAATGATCTTCGTGTACCATTTGAGAGTGCAACCTCTTAGGGTAGTATGGAATTCGACCAACTTGTTCACATCTGGTGTCCCTCTGGATCTCCAGATGGCTTCACACAAGAACCAGTGTTGTTCAACGTCTTCATCTCCCTTACCCAAAAATTCTGGGTAATGGGCAATCGACCCTCCCGCATGGTTGGTCATTGTTGATCCTATTGTTCATATCAATGTGAACCCTAATGGTCATGCTTGTGATCTACCAGGGGATCCCAATATCCTCCTTGTACTCGCACTTCCTAGTTGTGACTAGTTAACTAATTGTATTGGAGTAGAACTTGTATGAGAAGGTAGTATAGAACTTACTTCTTGTATTGAGGGCACTTCAGGTACAGGTGATTCGAAGCTAGCGCCACTGGCTTCAGGGAAGATCTATTTTATCTAGGGTGTCTCATTAACTTCCACTAGGATGATCTCTTCAGTTGGATTCCCGATCTCTCCTATTATTGGGGCTGAATCTTCTCTTTCTCCTTCAAGATTCATGATGGTTTCCTCCTCTCTTACCTCTGTTATTCCTCCTTCTCATCCCACCTCCTGGGGACTTCTTTCTGTCCTTTCTTCTCTCTCGTTTAACCTTTGGCTTCCCAGTCATTCCTGTCTTCTCATCCTATGCATTTCTTCCATTTGTATTTCTTCTATTTCTCCCCATCCTCCTTCTTTCCTCAACTTTTCAGACTCTCTTGTGGCTTTCTTGATTTTTTCGCACCACCACTTCTCAACTATGGTAGATATCTTCAAGGCTTTCTCATCTCTTGAATCTATTTCTTGTTGTTTCCCCCCCATTTTTCAAAGAACCCTTCCCCTCTCTTTATTCCATGACTCTCACCCCATCTCGCCCTACCCCAAGCAAGGGTGTTTACATTTCCATCTCGATCGGGGACATAATCAACATCCCTTCCTCCACCAAGAAATATTGAATCCACATGGGGGATCTCTCTTACAACTCTTCCCCTTGCACCTTTCTTGAAAACTTCCTCAGCTCGCGAGAAATACTGGTGGTTCTCGGCTACAAATTTGATTATGTATCCTTCTATCGTGGTAGTAGCCCAGAAATCTACGACCCTTGTGACTGGAAAATCAAGCTTTTGGAGTGTTTCTAACTTGTCGGTATCCCATGCACAGATATTCTTGACCTGTTTATGGAATTCTGGAGCTTCTTGGAGTCTCTTGATCCAGTGACAATTTTTCTGGGAATTTAACCCAGAAAATTTTGTATTGGTCGCTTGATCTTTCTGAGTAAAATATTGCTTCCCAAGTAACTCACACCAATTTTATTCTTAGTTTCGCTTCTTTCCATATGAAGGCATTACAGTTTATTTCCAACCATTGATCAATTCCATATCTATGGATCAACGATAGCATTCTTCCTACAAGTTCCCGTTTAATACGGGTCCCAACAATGGAACCATTTTGTTGGTGTAAGTTTGTTCAAACCAGGGTCCTTCTCAGGTTACCAAAAAAAGGCACCGTGTAGTCTAGAGTGCTAGCATTTTCATCCCCTCCGAAGAGAAGAAGTCTCACCCAAAGTTCTTCTAAGACAGATAGATAGGGAAGGGCGGGGAGAAGTCTACAGAATATCCATAGAGTACTCGGAACTCACTTCAGTTCTTGCGCAATCAACATTATCAGATCATAAACATCTAAATGTAAGAACAAAATCTACTAGTATTGCGAGCACCAGTTAACCATAAGAGAAACAATTATAAATCATAAGCTATACAAAAAGACTGAAACACATAAGCAACCATGTAAAGACACATCATATTTGAAAATTTAATTCTTCTTCATATCATCGTCAAAGATCTTTCTTACATCACAAACTCAACATTACATAGAAAGTACCGTACAAACTCTTGGCTCCAGACCTCAGCCATAGAATCTTGATTTCCTAGCCAATAGGTAACATTCATTACAGACTCTACTCTTCTTGATTTACAACAAAACCTTGGACAATGCCCATGGACTTGGCTCTTATTGACACAACTCAACTTAACAACATCATCTAATGACCAAAAATGAATGAGCGAACTAATCAACCTGCAAAACAATCAACCCCTTTTCAATTATATTCTGTCCTATGTATAGTTGGGTTATGTATTCTTGTTCAGCTTGCACCTCTTCTTGTTCTGTTACAATTGTCTATTGTTTAGTTGGTGTTGTGCTAGCTTCCACAACTATTTTTTGTTGTTCTTATTTCCAGCCTCTGATGGAGGTTGCGCAACCAACACTTGCGCAATTATTTCTCAAAAATGAAGGGCCCAACACTCATGATACCTCATTGGAAAGGTATCAAATAGAGGAATGCAGTGGTATAGGTCTCTAGACTATACATGTGAATAAATATGATAGAAACATAGAAAACATACAACCATGAATTTAGGGGGAAAATGGCCATACCAACTTCAAACTACTATATGGGGCTATGAGTAACGAAATCAGCCCCAGGATATCTCAAAAGAAAGATGGACAAGAGAATACCAAGATAGCATAGAAAATGTGGGAATAATGAGTGTAAATTGCTTGAAAATGAAAAACATAGACAAAACATGAATTCAAGTGAAGAACCAGCTATGCATACTTCAAATTGTTATATCTCAAGCTACAAGCAATAGAATTGGGCCCACAATAGCTCAATGGAAAGTTGAGACAAACAAGAAGAAGCAAAAAATATTTTAATCATCAAACAGAAGCCAAAAAGACCCATAAATGTTTGAGGAATAGAAGGTAACACCAATGGACCGAGTCAATGATTGTTTGTTTTTAACGAACGTCATTTGTAAACTACCTTAGGGAGAAAATGATCACTCATGAGTTTGTTTAGATCCTCTTTGTGACACTCACGTATTCATTTTCGAAATGTGAGTTAATAAATGGGAGGAAAATGATACAAAATAGTCATGAGAAATGAAGAATCTCTCTCTTTTGTTTTATAAAATGGAACTCATAGGATGGATTAAAGAGGCATTAAGGAGAACTTATTTTTTAGTAATAAAGAGTAGGAGGCATTTTGGAAATTGGTGGCTTTGATGAATCTAGTAGAGACTATTCTTTATGCATTCATCTTCTGGGTGATTATATAGTATTTTCATTGTATGAATTATTTTTGCACTCTGTTTTGTTTTCTTATGCTGTCACATGTTTCCTTTTGGGTACATAAATGATGTTACAAATGTATGGTACAACTATTTGTCTATGTATATGTAGTATTTTTATTTTCATTCATCATTATAATAATTGAATTATTTCTAGTTTTGATGGTATTATCTTTCACTATACTCATTCTTTTAGTTTTCTTCTAGGATAGGTTAGAAATGTTTAGATTAGATTAGTTTGCTTCTAGTTTTATTATCCTTATTATTAATTAGAAATTTGGGGGGAGTTTCATTGTTTTTCCCCTGTTCTTATTTTAATTATGAGCAGAAACTAGGCCCATATACTCACAGGAAATGCTACACCAAATGAGAGTAGGTCTAATTGGGGCCTTCCATTGATATTTCTCCTTCATATGATTGAAGGACCATTCAGACCCGTCAATGAAAATGGCATTATAAGGAGGGCTAGATGAGAAGATGAGCCTATGGAGTCATTCTTGTTAATTTTTGTTTTAATTTACTAATGGATCCATCACATATCCCTTTATGGAGGTGTTTTTTTGGTATTGTACCTCCCAAACCTATTAGAAATATTTTACATTTCTTGTCACAACTTAAATTTGATGGAGAAGGTGAGACAACTTCATCTGAACATGCTTTTAAATTTTAGAAATTTTTTGGTTCTCACAATATAACTGATAAAAATATCGTTTGTAGGTTGTTGAATATCAATTTTGTAGGTCGGGTCAAGAGTTGGTGGGATACTTTGTCGGCCACCTCTATTCACACATGGGAAATATTTATGTGTGAATTTTTGCATTCTTTTGAGAATTATGAATATAATAATTTGTGTGCAGAAATTTTAGAGTTTAAGAACAACAAAGATGAACCCCTTGAATATTTTGTTATCAGATTTACTCATCTTTTTTGTAGATTTCCTTTGGATGGTAGGCCCTCTAATAGTGATTTAATTTCCTATTTAGTTTCTCTTAATAATGAAACAAACCAACTTGTGGATGAACAATCTAAATCATGTTTTAATGTTTCTTCACAGGATGATTTGGATTTAAATGAAACTGTTGAAAATGCTAATGGTTTAGATGCACTTCATATGTCTAGATATTTCTTTACTATGGGGGATATAAATAAGAGAGAAAATTAATTTTTCAAAAGAAACATATGTATCCTCTCACCACTCCATTCCCCTTGCCTTCCTTGTGACGAAAAATAAGCCTCTTGTGTAAATTCAAGTTCATATTTTTTTGTAGTTATGTCAGGTTCTCATTTTACTATCTCATATTTTCCATCATAAGAAATGGAATAGAAAGATATGGAGTGAAATTTAAATGCTAATAAATTTATTAATGAAGAAAATATAGACACTCAAGAAATTAATTCTTCCTCATACATGGATAAAGTGAAATTAATTTATGTTGATTTGGATTGTCCCGATGTTTCAAATTCTCCTAGTTCAAGTGACATAGAGAAAGATTGTTTTCCTATTGTTGATAGATCATTTATTGAAACCTCTTTTTCTAATGATTCTTATGACTTTCTTCTCTCGTATAACCATGAATATGCTTTGTAATATATTTCATATCCTCATGTTGTCTAGGAGCAAGAAAACCATGCTGATATTTTCACTTGAGGAAAATAAATCAACATACAATACATACCTCTTTTAACACAACAATCTACCTTTTACTTGGATGAGGAAAACCATCTTCAAAAAGAACGTGTTGGTTGTGAAACCATTCCTAGTTTGCAACCCACCGATTAACAATCATACAATGATAAATAGGATAAACTACCATTCATGGAGTCACTTTCTGAAAAAAAATCTTTTTCTAGAGAAACATTTCATTCTCTCAATTCTTCTACTTATTTCTATTTATATCATGATATTTTTAATGGTTTGACTTTGTAGGAAACCACCCACCATATGATTCAAATAAAATCAATTGGGCTTACCATTTTTGAAGTCCTTGATGGTGGCAATGTGCATATGGAAGAAAGAGAAGATAGGACCTCTTCCCATGAACTTATTAATTCTATTCCATATCATCCTTTTTCATGGGATAAAGGGAATGTTGTAGTAGAAGTATATCGGATCATGTTCTACTCTTTCTCATATTCATTTTTTATTAATGGAGAGTATTCTTGTTCAAGTATCCCTTTGGTTGAGATTGTTAATGTTAGTGGCTTCCACTATTATCCTGAAGATGTTTATCATACCATGGTGGATACTAGTATGTATATATCATTCAATTTCACAAATGTATCTCAAGTTGATGGTTACTTGAACTGTGAGTCCATGGATTCTTTTCAAGATGACGAGGAACTTTGGTCTACACCAATGGTTATGCCAGGTCATCATTATTTTTTCTTCTCTTCAGGTATACACAAATTTATAAAAATGGAGATTCTCTCACCAAGAACACTTCATAGTAATTTTAGGCATGATCCTCATTCGATATGCTACTTTCCATTGAAATGCCTCCATCAATTCTATGATGGAAGTGTGATATTTTATGATAGAATTGAATCATGGTCAGAGAGATCTTACTCTTATCGATTCCCCATGAATTGTCACTATGACGTTTGTAGTATGGTTAATAAAGTTTTTGATGTTTAAATAATTCTTCCTACTTGTCATCACACTAAGTCACCTTGGGTCTCTTAGTTTGTTTTTGTTAAAAAGAAAAATTAAAAAAAAAAAAGCCTTAGATTCTTATTTTCTCTTTGAAATAAATTTCTCATCCATTAAATGTTATTTATGATAGGACCCCTTAGGATGACTAAACCTTTGAGTCATAGCTCATGTGTTGATCCACAATTCAATTTTTGGTCCTTTAACCCTTATGACCTCATGGTCTATGCTTTATGTCCCCTCTCGTGATTCATCCCTAGGTTGATACCTCCCATGACTAGGATGATGTGACACACCTCTCTCATCACTCATGACCTCGCATGCATACCTCATCATCCCTACTCACCTATCCAATCATTTTTTGATTTGGAGAATGTCACCCACTCAACAGGCATTTCCATAGCGTCTGTCACGATTATCATAAACCCACTCCAAGTCATGATTTCCATGACTAATACCTTAACCCTTGTTTCCAGTTGCTCAATTCGGTTGAAATGATTTCAAAAGATCTTTCATTTATGATCCTTGGTAACGGTTTCTAAATTTGAAAAGTTCAGCAGTGATGCGCTGCGTAAGTTTTCTAGTTCAGATCAGACGATCGCATGTCCACTAAATCTGATGTTGTGAGAGATTTCAGGGCCAAATTTTCCTCAATATCATCCTAAGTTCACGCTAAGGAGCTCAATAGTTGTTGACTTCATAGGTATCCTATGCAACCCCCTTCGCATATTAATTTTCATAGGAGATTGGTGCTTGGGTTTTGGTTTTCTAGGCTTGCATGGTAGTATGGGAGCCATATTTGCATTCATGTAAACATCCTCTCTTGTATCCATAGTCTAATTATTGTGGTTAGTCGTAGCCTTTGAAAGTCATAGGCCTGAAATAGCCTATCCTCCGTGTATACTTTGCACTACGCAGAGGCACTGCTCAAACCTCTCTGATTATTCTTTACTTCTTTTCATCCTATACGAAGAGTCATTTGGGAATTACTTCCTCATAGTCTACACTCCGAAAACCTGCATAATCCTGAAATTCCATTTCTCATAGCCAAGTTTATTTTCGAAGCACTGTTAATTTGGAGGGCCATCCTTGTGCATTTGAGACTTAAATTGAAGTTTTTTTGTCAATAGCATCCCTTGCAGCCTCTTAAGAACCCTCTTTCTGAGTCATGGAGACCCCTCAGTCGAAGAAAGCACACAAAGGTGGTAAGATAGTTCGAACAAAACCTGTGGACATGCGCCTTTTTGACACAGAACCCATGGCAAGGGAATTGTTTCGAAGAGAAGGATGCCTCTCTTTCTTCTAGAACATGCAGAGAGGCCACTTACAAGTAGCAAAACAATTTGCACTAAATTTTGATGGCAATAAAACCAGAGTTGGAGATTTGGAATTTGAGGTGACTGAAGCCTCCATCTCAGCTGCAACAAGGATTCCCATTTCAAGAGAAAATTGGTTCAAGGCCATGGTATTGAGTTCAACTTTCATTAAAGATCTTTTCAACCCTGAATACCAAGCCAATGATTTATCTAAGAGTGTGCCAAGGAATCAGTTGATTGACCAATTTAACAAAATGTTGAAAATCATACAAAGATATTTTAGTTGTGAAGGGATATTTAACACCTTGTATCATTACCACATAAGGTTGTTGTTTCATTTTACTAGTAAGGTTCATATGAATATTCCATATTACCTACTGAGAAGTATAGGTAAAATGGAAGATAGGGTGCAAGTCAAATCCAAGGATGTGGACTCCAGTCTTTTCCACTTTGGACTTATCAGGATGCTTGTCTCTGAAGAGTTGGGAAAGAAAGAGATCTCCTGGGAGATTTTTTTGGTCTCTTCTCACTCCAAGCTAGACCCAACACCTACCCCCCAATCACAAATTGCAGTCTCTTCATCACCTACTAGTACTAAAAAAAGGATCATCAGGAAGAGAAAGGGCAGAGCCCCTATTTCATGTTGGGTATGTGTTATATTCTTTGCATGTGTGTGTGTGTGGGTGCGTCAGATACGACGACTATGTCTGACAATCCCTTCACCTAGGGCTCTTCCGTGTGCGCCGGGAACTTTCCTAGGGGGGTCCCAGGGGGGGGCAGGTATGCCCCCCCCTGGTTACGCGCAACGTTTGGGGCAATACCCCGAATTTTTTTTTTTGGGCGGTTTTTGCTATTTTTAGCGGATTTTGCTATTTTTAGCTGATTTGTAAATTAATCCCGGATTAAGGGATTAGGGTTTTGGTATCTACGAAATACCTAAAAACATTCTATATATTGTATGGCTAATGGTGAAATTCGATATAATG
>ML786051.1:11385-34849 GCA_009831015.1 Picea engelmannii | reverse complement strand
AAGCAGTGAGATTAGACTGTGACAGTCAGAGTGCAATATTCCTGGTAAAGAACCCAACTTATCATTCGAAGACAAAGCATATTGATGTTCAGTATCACTTTGTGAGAGACATGGTTGAGGAAAAGAAGGTGTTGCTGGAAAAGCTTGACACTTTGAAGAATGCTGCAGATTCATTGACAAAGTCTGTGAGCACAGAAAAGTTCTCTTGGTGTAGAGTAACAATGGGAATTGCTGCCCTGGATTGTTGACTATATAATCCCCTGGACCCCTGGATGCAAAGAAAACAACAAGTGGGAGAATGTTGGGTATGTGTTATATTCTTTGCATGTGTGTGTGTGTGTGGGTGCGTTAGATACGACGACTGCGTCTGACGATCCCTTGGGCGGTTTTTGCTATTTTTAGTGGATTTTGTTATTTTTAGCTGATTTGTAAATTAATCCCGGATTAAGGGATTAGGGTTTTGGTATCTACGAAATACCTAAAAACATTGTATATATTGTATGGCGAATGGTGAAATTTGATATAATGAAAAAGAAAGGTTTTCCTGGTTGAGGGTTTCCGGTAAAGATCTCTGTGTATTCTGTGTATGAGCCATTGATTAATTTCTGTATTGCTTAAGAATATATATGCATTTCTTTACTTCACAGGTTTAAAACTTACATTTCAAAGATCAATAAGAAGGTCAGGGAAGCTGAGGAGGAAGTCTTTCCTTCCCACACAAAGATTTCTCACCACCACCTCCACCAGGGTTAGAAGAAGTTCCATATTCTACGAAGGTGAAATCAAAAAAAGGGAAGAAGCTTCTCTTTCCCTCTCCTCCTCCAGTAGTTGAAATCAAAGGTAAAAAACCTTTCACTAGGTCATCAATTCCTAAGGGGGATTTCAAAGGACATTCTTTACCTGAAACCCCTATACATAAGAAGAAAGGGAAAGCCATTGAAAAAGCTGTAGAAGAGAAACAAGAAACCACTTGTACAAAAAATCAAGGGTAAAGGTACCAAAATACCTTTGGAGAGGGAAGATGAAATCTCTGTGAAGGATTGTAAAAAACCTATGAAGAATAAAGAATAAGCTATTGTGCAAGAGAAGAAGCATAAAGGAAAAGGTTTTGAAAACACTGATGAAACATGCAAGGGAAATCCTGTATAGATGGAAGAAAAGGACGAGAAGAAGCCTGCTAAGACTTCACATGTCCCCAACCCCCTTGGAAGCCAGACCTACAAAATACTTATTAATCAACTTAGGGATGCAAAGAGAAAAATAGCTCGTCTCAAAGCAGAAGAAAAGGTCCACTTGGATCAGATGAATGAGCTCATGATTGGCTAAAACCGTACCCTGGACTTGGCAAGGTTCGTAGCGAGAAAGGCTCTGCCTCTTCGTAAATAGTTGAAGAATATTTACAGATAGAACAGGGGTTTCCAAGCTCAAAACAGGAAGCTAAAGGCAGAATTGAAGCATTTCCAAGATGAAGTAACCTAAAAGAATTTATAAGTGTTGGTTGAGGCTACCATTGAAGATGACAAGCCAATATCTAAGGAGAGCACAACTATACTGAAGAAGCCTACTAGTGTTAAGAAGCAGAAGTCTACTGAGTTAGTTGGAGACACTTTTTCCACCAAAACGAGTGTGAGGCTAAGTGTTAGAATGACAAAGTAGCTAGTAGTGGTAAACCCCATTTTTTTGAGTTGTTCCTTCTTGGGAAGGTTAACTAATATGCACATACTAAGTTTTGCCACCTATACAGGATTCTATATTTTTAGCTATATGAATTTTGGAATTTTTGGTAAGTGCTAGCTTCACTCAGTGGTAAAAGCACCTAAGTAAATTGATTTGTCATCATGGAAGGACAGAAACAACTCCACACACATTCAGGAGTCAAAGACACTGCATTTTTGGCATAGCTACCCAAACCCTTATGTAGATGTAGCGTAGGTGGCGCTGTGTAAAGGTGCTACGTAATATTTTACATAATGCAGAATTGTCATATAGGTGCTACCCACATGCGCTGCGTAATATCTTACAGAGAGCAGGTTCACCCACAGGCGCTACTCAATTTTGTAACAGAGGACAAATGTAGCTATAGATATACAACACAGGGGCACTACCTACAGGTGCCACCTTCTCTCCTCGTTCAATTTTAGGGGGCACTACATAGAATTGCTACCCAAGGGAGTAGCCAGCAAACACCAGGGATCTAGGAAGACTAAGCCAACAGTTTTGGATAAGTTAATAATGGAATAAAATGACAGAAGTAGTAGTTGGCATGCAGAGGAAAACTACAAGCTCCAAAGGGACACATGGAAAAGTAGGAGTTGAGTAGCAAAAGAGAATCAAAGAAATTAGAAGCATGATTGGGTTTAGTCACCAACACTTCCCTGTTTTATAGCATAGGTTTTTATCTTAGTTGTTAGATTAAACAAATGTTTTGAGATTTTTAAGGAAAAGAGGCCAGCTCGTACCTCCAGTTGTTGCCTCCCTTTCTTGTTATAAATAGACAGATGAATTCCTTTAAGGGGTTCATATGGTAGAGCAGGACTCCCAAGAAACTGTAATATTTTTGATAAAGTGACTGTGATCTAGTATGTACTGGACTTAAGACTTTTTGACTAACAGAAATCAGCTCCTATTTCAAACTATTTTCTTCTAATGCTAAATGTTCATATTTAAATGCTTCATATGAATGATTGTGGTAATGATATTATGGATGTTTGATCATTTTATTGTCATGGTGTTTATTTAGCTCCTTAGTTTTTAATTTCAATAATATCTTGTTTTACAAAACTTTCTTCCTTTGGGCTTTTGGGGACCTGTTCTTTGCAGTAGCTCTGATATTCCTCTCATTCAAGTCTTCTTTCTATCCACATTTACTCCCAAACTATTGGTTGAAATTAGTCAATACCTTATTTGTTGTTACATGTTAGCCATGTTTCTGAGTGAGGATATTATCATTTCGAGTTTTTCCATTCGACCTTTCAAAAAACACTCATACTTTCACATATCATCTGATGGGTATTGGGCTTACCTTCCTTGCAATCAGAAGGTGACTCCTAGTGCTAACATTACTTTTAATCTATTTTTATTCCAAGTCATGTTACTGATATTTCGTTCTAAACAAATGTTTGCAGGCTTGGGATTACTTGGATTGCTACATTAGCATTATTACTTTACATAGTTCATTTTTCATCCATTGTAGTGTAGAGTAGGAGTGGGGTAGAATAGACTAGTATTTTTTCCTTTCCATAGTTTAGATTTGCTTTCTAATTTTTAATTATTTTTTTATTTTCATTCTCTTTTCATCACTGTTGGATGATCCATAAATGAATTTTTAGTAGAGGTGGATAGAAATAGAAGGATTTCACATTAATTCTCCCTTGATTGGATTGTTCAATTTGATTTTTATATGGGGAAAATTCACCTTATCTCATTCACAAAAAATATCTATGTGTTGGGTAATTTTCAAATCATCGGTTGCATGCATGATCATTATGTCAAATTGTGTCCAAGAATTTTTTTATCTTACAAGTGGAATATTTTAAATTGAAGATGCTATTTAGTTCCACTTGAGATGAAAATGAGAACTCAAATATTTTTAATCATTATATGAATATGATTCTAACCAAAAGATTTTCTTGATGGAATTTATTATGGGTGTTAATCTTGTTGTCCCATACACATTGAATTTAAATTATGAGCATTAAAATTCTTCCCATATAAAATTCAAGCCACTCCAAATCCTTGTAATCTCCTTGGATGATTATTTTTCCTTGGGTTTGGAGTTATCCAAATATTTTATTACACATTCACTCTTTTCTTCAATCACTTTCAACCAACAAGAATTTTCTGCATAGATTTTTTATTGCATAAAGAGCTTACTTGATTTTATTTTGTTTGAGTTATTTTTTGTTAGAACTTTTAATTTTAGTTTCAATCACATGTCTTATGCTCTGTTTGATTAGTTTTCGAGTATTTTCATTTATTATATTGTGGCTCTCTTCACCCATGTTTCCTCTCATACACAACAACAAGAGACATTCATTCACCATGTCTAGATGCATGTTTTGACAATTATGGACAACATGGTTATTTAAATATTTTGCTAATATATTTTTCAGAAAACTACTTGGGAACCAATATTTTTATTCCCCAATATAGTGAATTACCAAAGACTCAATGTCACCATTACCCATTCAATGGATTTTCAGACCTAGCATTTTCTTCAACAATATATTTTCATCATTTAGGTTTCTTGATTTTGGGTTACCCATCAAGGTTACATTCTTGAGAAATCTAATTTTTATCATGGATGAGAACTTCACAGTTATCTCATGTTGAATACATTCAAATTATTGGGAGTTGTAATTATGTTTATAGAATATGTTATTGCAACTTATGAGATTCCAATTTCAAATCTTCATCATTTATTTTAATTTCAACCATGAAAATAATTTTCAAGATATGAATTTCTTGTGGGTTGTAACTCATCAATCTATTGGGCCCCATACTCTTCATCATTCCATGAACCCAAAAATCAGTTTATTCATAATCATTAAATATGGGTATTGTTTGGATTAGTCTAGAATATTTTCTATTCGATCCCTCATAGTCATGATCTTGATGATTTTGTTTTCTGGATTATATGTCTCATTATTTTTAATGGAAAACCTATCTAGTAGAGAGACAAGCTACACACTCTTATTTTACATTTCGTTTTCTCTACATTCTATGCAACATGTAATCTCAAGGAAGTTAAATTCATGGTTTCTCTAATTGGAACACTCTTGGGAGATTGAAGATATCAATTTCATAGACTTTTCCATCACACCAATCTTCTCGTCTATTATAAATATGATCTTACTCACTTTATTTAATTTTGATTTCTAATTGTATTTTTCATTTGCGTTGGGGAATTCAATCCATCTATAATGTGACTTGAGATCATTTGTATTCTTTAAGAGTATCTTAATTTCTCCCTTTTCATAATGATTTCCTCTTGCCTCACAAAACTAAAGATGATCATGCTAATATTTTACATCAATGTCATCGTTAATCAAGGGAAAGCCATACCTTGGGATACAATGTTAGTAATCTTTGAATCATATTTTTTATGACTGAGGTTTGCTAAGAGATTGGTATCCTTGAAAGACAGATGGGATTGAACTCTTATGATTTTATTTTCTTAACTTGATTGGCTCTGATTATAGGAATGATATGGAATGTTTTGAATATTCAAATCTCACAACACTCAACGACAATACGTCTCTTGTTGAAGGGAATATTATAGGAAAGAACCTAGTTCTTATCTATCAAGAATAAGGTTGGGAAAATGGCTTGTGCAACCAACAACTCTGATTTTTTTCTCTTGGAATGAAGGCAACGTATGGAAGTGTTAATATAAACTTGGATACTTAGAAAACTTTGTGACGTTTTGGATTGATAAACCAATATTGTCACTAAATTAACAACTGATCGGAAATATATTTAGTCTCATTTATATATTCCCATTTTGAATTCTAATCTAGTAGAGGTTTGGAGTCATTTTAATGATTACTTTGATGGCCTCCATAACTGTCAATTTTTCTACTTTTCCTTATCAAATTGAATTATTGGGATATATGTAGTTAATGGTTATCTTTTGTAGCAAAGAGAAATGGCACTTTGGTGAGGAATATGAAATATATTTTCTATTTAAAATTAATTATTTTCAAATATGCAAAGGAATTTCTCATGTCACGAAATCTTAAGAGCTTATGAGTTTGTGGAATATTTCATGTAATTGGTTTTGTTTTGAAAATATATTTTTATTGAGCATTTATATTAACCCATTGTGTTGGATTCACAAAATATTGTTTTGTTGCACTAAATGAAAGAAGAGTTGTATGTGACTATTGGAGTGGAGAATTGTGTTGCAAATATTTTACACTAGTTCATCAATTCTCGTAATCTAGATTATTCTTCGTTTTATATAAGAAAATATGGAATATTTTCATTGGGATTGATGTTAAATTGTTAAAATTTATTATTTCCCTTGTATTAATTTTGAGTTTTCATTGAAAATACTCTCTTTGTTGTTGCCGACATATTTGTTACTCACTGTTGTTTTCTCCTCTCATCTTTCATCCAATTTTCATCTATTTGATGACTGACATTATAGCTTTAGATTCCTTTTAGTTTAATTTTTTTTTTTATGAATTGACTTGTTATTTCAGTCTTGTTGTCTTCTTGTACATATTCCTTCCATCTTTTGATTTGAATGAGGGTATTTGCTTGAGCTAATTTGACTCTCAATCTTCCTTGAGGGTTACTCTTTAAATTTGAGTGAGGGGTTGGTCTAATTTTGGTCACATACTAAAGATTATTTTTTACAAGTCGTAAAATGCATGGGATGCTCTATCTGAATGCATATTCATGAAGTTATCAGCTATAGGTATGGACTAATAGCCATGGTGGAACACATGTTACTGTTGAGCATACCATGATAATCCATAAATATATGAAAGTGTATATCCAATCTTTTGTTTGACCTCCATCCACTTCACATTAATAAAAGAGAAAATGATATGATGGTTTTTGGAGAGACCTATGGGTTAAACTAAAATGCATAATGTCTACTCAATAAATCAAAGCAACTCTTGTATCACCCCACTTCCTTCACACCCTATGTGAATATGGATATCTATATCTAAAATATAAAAGGGTGAGCATATTTTTGAAATAAAAAAGTAGGTTGAAGAACTATTAATAGTGTGGGAAGTACAAGTAAACATGTTGGGGCTATGGACGCATGTTGGTAGCATGGCTATGCTTGTATGGTACCAAGGAAACTTCATTAGAGCTATGGACACTTGCTAGCAGTGAAGTAATGCCAGGAAAAGAGAGATGAGGAACACAATTATGTATATGTTTGCCTGTTATTAAAAGTGAAAACCCATGGTCAAACCAAAACCAGTCTTAAGTGTGCAACTAGTAAAATAATCTACCTCATTATTCATCTTTTTGAAAAGGGTGTGTTAGATTATGAGTACGAGAAATATTGGATTATATCTTTTAGAAATTTTGGCATCATTGTGGTATCTATGATTATTGGAATATTGTCTATAATTTTGTTGAGCTTACCTTTGAGACTCGGATATGAAGTAAATTCCCTTGACCTTTATTGATAGAGGTAATCAATTCTTCTAGTGTGTCTCCATTTGTTGTGACCGCAACCACCCCCTTTACTTTTTCTTTTACAAAAAAAAGGAAATGTGACCCCTACTAAAATTGAAAACCTATTGCCTATTCCACTACTACTTGAGCCTAATGTTATTTCCTCACCTACCTTGAGGGAGTTGGGGTTTGGTCTTGAATGATGATTGTTTTGATGGATGTTTTTTTTATCTCTTTTGATCTCATGATTCCAAATTTCTTCACGAGTCTTATTTTTTCTATGATGTTTCGTCGACATTTGTGTGATGTAATTAACACATTATATTCACACCTCTTACAGATTCCTAAGTGCTTGATGATCCTATGTGGCTGAAGGGTTTGATGATATATTACATTTCTTGAATGAGTTTGATGTTCGTTACTAACCATTTTTCTGAATGACTTATTCAAATTTTTCATACCATTGCTAGTGTGTGGTGCCTAACATATTCATCATTACACTCTCATGTAGTGGACAACTCTTAACTTGAATAATAAGGTCACTAATCATTTTTATGTGCTAGATATTAGGTACATGCAACCATCACATTATCTATTTAATTTAGATAATATATGATTACATTTGAGAAACCTCTCATCTTCATTCTCTTTATTTTCAATACGTATTCATGAGTTTGCTTAAAGGCAAGGAAATATAATTTTTCTGATGTATTGGCCATTTTCCTTTTAATCACATAAATTGATTTTGTCTCTTTCTTTGGTTGCAGGAATAGGTTAGCATGATATACTTTCTTCACAATTTCTCCAACCTTGAGATACATGTGGGGGAATATCTTGTTCTCCTTCCCTTTTGGCCTTCCCTTTATTGGAAAACCTAGGTCCAAGGCCTATTGAGTTTTCCCCTTCTTTTCTTCTATTATTTTCCCTAAACAAACCTCATTGTTGGAGTCTACTCGATGAAAGATTTCCAATGATTGTAACCATACTTAAATATGAGTCCTAGATCAAAAGTTATAGTCTCCCAAAGCTTCCTAAGACAAAACTCACCTTCTCATAGCTTAGATATTGAGTAGCACCATAAATAGGATGAGTATAAATCAGTAGGAACAAAGAGGAGTAGCAGTGGTTCATGTGTCTAAAAGAGGTGGTTGTTCTTTTCCTGTTGTTGATAGCCAGAATATGAGATGCAAGCTAGTATTAGTGATGGTCTCAAAATATGGTATTATGATATTGTGGTGCATGAAGAGGAAGAAATAATAGAGTAGTTCCCATCATGATTGTTGTTCCTATCATGGCTATCTCTAAGCTATAACCAACCCCTCCTTTTGGTTCGTTGAGGTTTTGTTCCCATAAGACGCATGTGATCAAGCCGTGATATCGAAAAATATGTAATTATACCTGGATGGTTCCCCACTTCCACATGAAATCCACATCGCTCACTCTCTCACGTGTCATATGATGTGGCACGCACCTCCTGTCATTATCATCGTCAGGATTTATCCCAGCTCTTTTATCCTTTTCCTTAACACTTATCCCAATGACGAAACCCTAGACTTATCGTCATCCTAACTCTGCTATTCCCCAGCACTTAGATGCTCTGATTCCATCCCCCAATGATGATGTCACCTATCCTCTTTCATTGTCGAAGCTCCATTCTCTCCTAGATTTGATCCGGATTATTTTCGGCATGAAATGAGAGCAGAGATATAATAAATAAATGTATAGAGATATCTTGGATATCCAATAATATAAAAAAAATGTATCATAGATGCAATCATAAACACAGAGATACAATAATACACAATTTTCTATTAATGAACGAAAATGTACAAAGACTGTAAAAATACAGAGTGAAAAACTCGCTAGAATGGTGGCAGCTTGTCTTTGAGAAGAGATGTGTCCGCTACTTGCATTCGCAAGAAGATGATTTTACAATGAGGCTCCAAAGGCCCTTTTATCATAAATAAAATCCAAAACCCTAACCCCAAAAGATGAAAATCCAACAGTTTTGTGGACCCTGTTTTGGGTAGTTTGGTGTATCAACTTCCCGAGGGCGTAACTTTGGCATGCGATCTCTGTTTGGGGCTCAAAATAGCTCATTGGAAAGGTATCGTCGAGGATATTCATTTAGGGGGATCAATAAGAGCCTTCGACTATAATTGAGAAGTTCAATCCCAAAAATCCTTCATTTAGGCCCTCAAAATGGCCCTGTGAGTTAAAAACTACTAAAAATAGTAAATTACCAAAATTGTCAGAAAACTATTTTGAGCCAATTGAAAATGGTGGGTGTCCATTGATATCCACTTGGATTAATCCTCCCTATTTAGAAAGCAATGGTATCCATTTTGTTGAGTGCTTGGGGGGGAGGGAAAAGCGTTTATTGAATCTGCATCTTGATGAGTTGCTTGCCTTGTTGGAGAAGTTGTGTTGCTTAGCTTGTTGAAGGTTGTCACGAACATGTGGCTGGAAGGGTTGGACCTTTTTAACCAGTCTGGCTACATGAGATTCCTATGTGTAGAAGGAATATTTACACATTGTTGCAATCTTGTCGAACTGCTTCTGTTGGATAGAAGGTGATAGGGCCAAGGCTGTAGTGGTTGCAATATCCTTCTATTCACCTTTTGAACAGATTATGAAGAAGATGAATTTTTTAGTATGAGATACTAACTTGCAACACTATTTAGGTGGAACAATATTTGGAACTACCTCTGGTATTCTGTGGAGATGACCCCCCAGAGAAGCAATGACACTGCGGGGTTGAGACTCATAAACAATATGGTGCTTCCACATATATGGTTGGACCAAGAGAACATCACAGACATCCAGTGGGGAAACATCACATAATACCTCATCCTTGAAGGGTTGGATGTCATATGACAATTGACATTGTTGGCTAACACGAAGATCTCATCCCTAGCGAAGCCACCCAATGTTGTATGGCTGCGAGTGTGGTGTTGTTGAAAATACCATATGTTTGACAACCTCTGTTGAGATGAGGTTCTTATGGATTCCTCTATCAACAATAAAATGAAATGAGGTCCCCTTCACCCACATCTGTGAATGAAAAAGGTATCCTATTGGTTCTTCTAGTTGAATTTTTGTGGTCGCGAGAATAGCAGTGGGGTATGTGTCAATGATATGGCTTTTATGGTTATTTTCAAAATCATATTATAATTTAGGGTTCGGCTCCTTGTCTTTGATCTCAACGACCAATGACTATTTTGAGTGACATTCCTTGGTGTTTTTCCAGGGGATTTTGTGGAAATTGCACCATTTTTCGGTGTCCTTCTTTTTCTTTCTATGACCCTTCTTTTCATGTGGATTGGAATGGTTTTTGGGAGACTGTTTGTTCGAGACGTATTTATCATACTTTGGTTGTTGCATATTTGTAGACCTAAACTCCTGTTTGTTCTGGTGCTTAAATTTCTGCTCGATTTTAACAACATATTGATAAGCAACATCGAGTGATAAGATGTCCAGAAAAACCATTTCAGTTTGGATGTATATGTGTAGAGCCCCACAGTATTTAAGAACCAAATTTCGTTTAGAGTCTTTGATACCCAGCTTGGTGCACAAGGTATGGAAGATATTAGTGAACTCTAGAACTATTTGCCCCCTCTCTTTCTACAGTATGGTCCATCTCATGTACTGGTCCTCACAGTTTCCAATAGGGTAATATTTTCCCTTTACCACATCCACAAAAAAATCCCAAGTGGGATCGGGCCCATATATTCCAGACTCCTCTTTGGAACTTTGCTCCCAGTAAGTTTCCCACTAATTTTTGACATGGGGGAGAGATTTAAGGAGTGCAAAGGTGATATTTTCCCTGTCAGAAAAATTATGAACAGAGAAATAACCTTCTAACAAATTTAACCATATGTCTAGGGAATCCGCATCTATCTGACCTTCAAATATGGGAATACCAAAATTAACCTGTACCTTGAAATGAGAGGTGCTTCCAAAGTGGTTGTTTGATGAATATATGCATGTTTCTATCGCCAGGCATTGAAGGATGTGGGAAAAAATCTCCATCATTTCGTCCCTCTATCACATGAAATCTTGCTCAAGCAACAGATTGATAGAATTGTCTGCTCCGTCGTTTTTCTTTTCTTCTACCATGGAGGGTTTCTTGGGCATGTGAGAGCAATTTTATTCAAGAGAGACAAGCTCCAGACCCAAATTTCTATACTTGGACCTCGTTGGGGACATGCACTGAAAAAAAAATGATCAAGAGCAGCTTTCTTTGATACCACTGATCTGGATTATTTTTGGCACGAAATGAGAGCAGAGATATAATAAAGAAATGTATAGATATATCTCAGATATCCAATAATATATAAGAAATGTATCAGAGATGCAACCATAAACACATAGATACAATAATACACAATTTTCTATTAATGAGTGAAAATGTACAAAGACTGTAAAAATACAGCGTGAAAGACTCGCTAGAATAGTGGCAGCTTATCTCTTAGAAGAGACGTTTCCACTACTCGCATTCGCAAGAAGATTATTTTACAATGAGGCTCCAAAGGCATTTTTATCATAAAAAAAATCCAAAACCCTAACCCCAGAAGATGAAAATCCAATAGTTTTGCGGTTCCCATTTTGGGTAGTTTGGTGTATCAACTTCCCAGGGGTGTAACTTTGGCATACGATCTATGTTTGGGGCACACAATATCTCGTTGGAAAGGTATCGTCGAGGATATTCATTTAGGGGGATCAATCAGAGCCTTTGTATTTTGAGATAGATCCCAAAAAACATTCATTTAGGCCCTCAAAATGGCCCTGGAAGTTAAAAACTGCTAAAAATAGTAAATTACCAAAATTGCCAAAAATTTGTTTTGAGCCGGTTGGAAAAGATGGGTGACCACCGATATCCACATGGATCAATCCTCCCTCAGGAATAAATGGCATCCATTGTGTTGAGTGTCCGGAGGAGAGGAAAAAACGTTTGTTGAGTCTGCATCTTGATGAGTTGCTTACATTGTTGGAGAAGTTGCATTTCTTAGCTTGTTGAAGGTTGTCAGGAACATGTGGCTGGAAAGGTTGGACCTTTTTAACTAGTCTAACTACATGATATTCCTCTGTGTAGAAGGAATATTTAAATCTTGCTGCAATATTTTCGACCTGCTTCTGTTGGATAGAAGGTGATTGGGCCGAGGCTGTAGTGGTTGCAATATCCTTTTGTTCACCTTTTGAACAGATTGTGAAGAAACTGAATTTGATAGTATGAGATACTACCTTGTGACACTATTTAGGTGGAATAATATTCAAAACTACCTCTGGTATTTTGTAGAGATGACCCCCCAGAGAAACAATGGCACTGTGGGGTCGAGACTCATAAACAACATGGCACTTCCACATATATGGTTGGCCCAAGAGAACATCACAGACATACAGTGGGTAAACATCACATAATACCTCATCCTTGAAGGTTTGGATGTCGTATGACAATCGACACTGTTGGCTGACATGAAGATTTCATCTCTAGTGAAGCCACTCGATGTTGTATGGTTGTGGGTGTGGTGTTGTCGATAGTCCCAACTATTTGACGACCTTTGTTGAGACAATTTTATTTTGGCTTCCATTATCAACAACAAAATCTAGCGAGGTCCCCTTCACCCACATATGTGAATGAAAAAGGTGCTCCCCCTCTTCAAGATCTGTTGGTTCTTCTGGATGAATTGGTGCGGTCACAATAATAGCAGTGGGGTCTACGTTGATGATTTGTATTTTATGGTTATTTTCAAAATCAGATTCTAAATAAAGGTTTGGCTCCTTGTCTTTGATCTCGACCACAATGACTGTTTTGAGAGAAATTCCGCAGTTTTTTTCTAGGGGATTTTGTGGATATAGCACCATTTTTCGTTGTCCTTCTTTATCTTTTCATGAGCCTTCTTTTCCTGTGGCTTGGAATGGTTTTTAGGAGACTATTTTTTAGGGTTGTATTTATCATACTTTGGTTGTTGCATATTTTCATACCCAAAATCCCATTTGTTCTGGTGCTTAAATTTCTGCTCGATTTTAACAACATATAGATAAGCAACACCAAATGATGAGATGTCCAGAAAATCCATTTTAGTTTGGATGTATCTGTGTAGAGCCGCATGGTATTTTAGAAACAAATTTCATTCAGAGTATTTGATACCCAGCTTGGTGCGCAAGGTATGGAAGGTATTGGTGAACTCCAGAACTACTTGGCCCCTCTCTTTCCGCAGTGTGGCCCATATCATGTACTGGTCCTCATGGTTGCCAACAGGGTAATAATGTTCCTTTACTGCATCCACAAAAAAATACCAAGTGGGATCGACCCCATATATTCTAGAATCCTCTATGGAACTTTTCTCCCAGTAATTTTCCCACCAATGTTTGACATGGGGGTAAGATTTAAGGAGTGTGAAGGTGATTTTTTCCCTCTCATAAAAATTATGAATAGAGAAATAAACTTCTAACAAATTTAACCATTTGTCTAGGGAATCTGCATCTATCTGACCTTCAAATATGGGAATATCAAAATTAACATGTACATTGAAAGGAGAGGTGCTTCCAAAGTGGTTTTTTGATGAAGATGTGCCTGTTTCTATCGGCAAACGTTGAAGGATGTGGGAAAAATTCTCCATCATTTTGTCCCTATGTTGCGTGAGAGATTGCACAAGCAATAGATTGATAGAATCATATGCTCCCTTTTTTTTATTTTCTTCCACCATGGAGGGTTTCTTGGGAATGCAAGAGTGATTTTATTCAAGAGTGACAAGATTGAGACCCAACTTGTTATACTCGGACCTCGTTGAGTACATACACAAAAAAAAAACGATCAAGAGCAACCTGGTCTTATACCATTGATCCAGATTATTTTCAGCACGAAAGGAGAGAGGAGATATAATAAGTCAATGTACAGAGATATATAGGATATAAAATAATATAAAATAAATGTACCAAAGATGAAACCATAAACACAGAGATAGAGTAATACACAATTTTCTATTAATGGGTGAAAATGTACAAAGACTGTAAAAATACAGAGTGAAAGACTTGCTAGAATGGCGGCAACTTATCTCTGAGAAGAGATGTTTCTACTACTCACATTCGCAAGAAGATGATTTTACAATGAGCCTCCAAAGTCCTTTTTATCATAAATAAAATCCAAAACCGTTACCCCGGAAGATGAAAATCCAACAGTTCTGTGGACCTCGTTTTGGGTAGTTTGGTGTATCAACTTCCCGAGGGCGTAACTTTGGCATATGATCTCTGTTTGGGGCACACGATAGCTCGTTGGAAAGGTATAGTCAAGGAGGTTCATTTATAGGGCTCAATAAGAGCCTTTGAATATCAATGTAGATCCCAAAAAACCTTCATTTAGACCCTCAAAATGGCCTAGAAGTTAAAAATTGGTAAAAATAGTAAATTGCCAAAATTGCCAAAAAATTGTTTTGATCTAGTTGGAAAAGGTGGGTGGCCACCTATATCCACCTGGATCAAGATTTTAATCTCTCTGAATCAATTCTATGATAATGGTAGATCCAAGAGCTTTCATAAATTGGCGATCAACGACCTTGATCCCATTGGTGCCACAAAGTTGTCTGGTAGTTAACACCCATGTTGGGTTCATTTTATCACTTGGGTGAGAAAAATGAGGTCCCTTAACTATATAGTTAGGATATCGAGACAACACAATATTTTTTTAGTTGATTGGTGTCTCAACTAAATAGAAAACAAGAAGTAAACAACAAAGGAATAAAACTAAACTAAGCATGTAACAACTAAAATTGATGCAAGAAAGAGACACAAGAAATAGATACCAAATGAGATTGATCTTAGAATTGATAAAACCTTAGAGAAATATGGGAAATTATGAGTCCCCTCTACCTTATTGGGAAGTCTCTTGAGTCCCCAATACAAATATTTTTCTCTTCTAACAATGGATGAAAATGAAAATACAATGATAAAGAATTGATAGTTGAACTTCTCAAGAGGAGAGACGTGAAACACTTTCTATGAATGCTCAAAGAATTATAGGATAAAGATGTCTTCTCAAAGACAAATTGAACAACATAACAATACTCAAATTGCTTCTCTTTTTTGCATACAATGATCCTCTATTTATAGGAGGATTGCTAGATATTTCACAACTAGTTTCCAATGTGAATGGGGATGCCTTTGAAGGTACCTCCCATCCTTTTAGTGATCCCAAGGTGTAATTTTAGGGAGATTTTGGGGTATGGTTGAGATCTACTTCATCCCATAAGTGTTTGAGGCCTGACCAAAGTCATGAATGCATCATTTCCACATCTGCAAGGGTTTCCTGATTGTTAGTCACATAGACCTCACATTGTACACATTGTACACAATGTTAGCCAATGCGAATGTGCGTGCGTTGTCTTTGTTGAATGTGCAAAGAAATTCAAGATCCTTTTTGCATAGTTTTGTGACTATATGGACAATCTTGGTCGTGATCCTTATGTTATTATGGGTTGTATGTTGTACTTGTGTTGATTGTTTCTTCATCCATTGTTTGTGTTTGTAAGAACAATGTTTTGGTGATAATAGATGCACCTTGATGTGTGAGGTTAGGGGCATATGTATAACCGAAATATATCATCGTTTGTTTTCTTGATGATGTCATTGTGTAGAAGTGTGGGAGAATCTGTAGTGACAAATTGTGAGAGAAATTTGTTGGAGGGAGAGGGGACGAATATATGGACCAAGTATTCTCCAAAAAAAAAATTATTTGTACAAAATGAGGCAGGAATTACCAATGCTTGTGTCATGAAACTATAAAGGGATAACAATAATTGAAATTTTTGATGAAGTACATATCTACAGTTCCCTCGGGGGTGTAAAAAAAAAATAGATGACGATTTTGATGACTGAACTGGCTCTGAATCGAGGTATGAACAACTCATAGGCATTGATGGCCTATCAAATTCATAGGTATTTGGTTGTGATTAAAAACTACAACAGTTGCATAGTAAGACCCACTGTAACATGAAACGTTTTGGAGTTGAATGTTATGGAGTTCAACGACATAAAAAAGAAACAAGGAATATTTTTGTGTCATCCGAGACTACTCATTAATAGTCTAATGAGAGACAAGATACCATCACCTTCCTAGAAACTTGTGTGGATGTCGAAAAGCAAGGAGGAACAACTACAAGAAGAAAAGGGCTTCTTGACATCGATTGATCAAAATGGGGTCATGAACTGTTGATCCATATCTCATGGGACGAGATATGGATGGATTGAATGCCAAGAGAGGAGGAGCTTAGACATGCCAATATTCAATGAAAAGAAGCATTGAAAAAACCATTTTATGTAAATGAAGTACTCAGGAGGTGAGGCTCAAAGAGGAGCCTCACCTCTAAAACTAATGACTAGTAAATCACTTAGAGCTAATTAATCTCACAATAAACAATAGAAAATATGAGAGAAGCCGAAATGGGTAACTTGATATTATGAGAAGGATTTCTAGGCCTTTATATAGTATTGCAAAATGGTCCATTGGACAAAGTCAAAAAGAGCTCATTAAATGAGTCTCTATTATTATAATAATAGATCTAACAACCTAGATAACTAAGTAGTGGAAAATAAAACCCAATACAATAATGGAGAGGTGGACTCTCTTTGACCCATATGGGAAACCTATTATCCCAATTAATTAATGAGGAGGTGGGCATATCCTTGATCCACATGGGAAATCAATTAGCTTCATAACTTTATGACTTTTGCATCCAAATTTAGACCATATACCTCCAAAAATTTGGATCATTCCTCTCCCCTTAGAAAATGATGGTCCCCATAATTTCACCCATGCTACAAAGAGACCCATGAGTACAATATTTGAATTCCCAATGAAGGGAAGGGTTTTGTGTGGTTGACCCATAACCAATTACATTAATAAAAATGGAAAAATCATGACTTTGGAGGATAATCTCCTTCTACAAATTTATTCATAACTTATAATAAAGGTGATGAAATATGATTTTGTAGAAGACCTGTTATCATGTAGTTTGTAGTTAGGATAAAAGATAGATGTAAAGAGATAAATTAGCGTAAATGAACCAATCCCACCCAATGTCACCTCGATAGGAAGGTTCTTTCTATTTAGGGAGCTAAGACCTAGGGGAGATCTCCCTGGTGACCTGGGGTTTTGAGAAGGCAAAGGATTGAAGGCTAAAATATAAATTCCCCCTCACAAGTCAAAACCGAGCAGATAGTCCGACTAACTAGCCAATAAAGAGAAGTATAACCAAAAAAAGAGATGTACCTTCCCAAGACAAAGCAACAAGAGATATATATATGAAAGTTTACTCGCTTGGTTAGTACTTCATATAATCAATGACTATTTGATATATAAGAAATTGAACAATAAATATTGACAAATTCAATGTTTATATAATAGAAACGATGTACAATATCACTTCTTCAATAAATGTGAAAGGAATGTGGCATTCAATGTAATAATCAACACTTCATTTAGAAAATGCCTTAAACAACCATTCAATTGCTCACAAGTAAAATGGTGGCTGCACAATAATGTTAATAGCAAAATGATGATGACAAAAATTAGTTAGTAGGGTTAGTCTTAGGCTAGGGTTAGAATAGTTAGGGTTTGTTCAAAGTATTTGAAGTTGTTTTGATCAAATTACTCACACGCTAGGCCTTAGATCAGTGCGTTCCTGGAGTAAATGGAGTCAAAAGGAGGATGCAAGTTGAAAGATCAAAAGATAGTAGTAGGACTAAGGATGAGAGGGTTAAACCTTGAGGTGTTGCTATGGAAAGGCCTTAGGGATGAAACCCTAGGGGAGAGATGTTCACTTTGGTGTAGGGGAACTAGGCCTCAGTGCTCTCTCCTCGTTCCTTAGCTCAATGGAAAAAGTGGCTAGCTCAAAATATTTCATAATCCTAAGACAAGAAGGTTTTCAAGCAACATGTTGCTAAGGCAAGGCTTCACTAAGCAAACCCTAGGGAAAATCGGCTCACCAAGGTGTAGGGGAACTAGGCCTTGATGCGTTTTCTCCTTCTTAGCTTCAATAAGGTAAAATGGCTAGAATAGGAGAAGATAGATTTGAGTGTTTCTATGGCAAGTCTCAATCCTCTTAAACAATGGATAGAAAGAGTAGAGTGTTTCTAAGGCAAGGCTCTATCTCACTTTAGCAAATAAAATGGCAAAAAATATTGATAGGGACATGAGACAATGACCTTCAATATGTGCTTGTCCTCTAGGGTTTAAATAATCAAATTATAACCATAAATGCAAGAGAAACAATAATACAACCATTCAATTAAGATTTTTTGTAGAAATTTACTTACATTCAATCAAGAAATCAAGTAGCAAACCCTAGTTGTAACACCTTCCACCAAGCTAAATGCCAAAAATGCCAATAAAAGACTTCCTTCAACAAGTGCGCCTCACAATTTCATCCAAGAACTCTAAGTGTAGCGCAAATTTCAGACCTCACTAATGAGTGAGTGAAAGATCTTGAAAAAATGAAGGTAACAACCCTCAATTTATACAGTACCTTGATCTAATTTTACTTTTTAGGTCATGAAAAAGGCCGACAAGGCCAAAATACTAAAATTATATTGTTTTACATTGAATGTTTAAATTAAACTCTAATCAAGAAATAGACGAACATCATGCCCCTTTTAGGGTGACATTAGCCCCTTCTAGGGAAAATGCAACATCTTGGAGCAAAACATTATCCCTCCTTGGGCTTCTCCAACCTGCCACACATGTCAAAAATGCCCCAGTTGTCTCCCAAAATGTCCATGCTACTAGGTGACATCATGGTCATGAAGGGTGATGTCCTAGGCCTTCCAAGGCCAACATTCCACTGAGAAGGGCACAACCCCCCTAGGTCAAGATCTATCAGGGTGCCTCTAGAAGACATCCTCCTTCTCTCATGTGAAAACCCCTATGTCCTATATTTTCCCCCTTTTGGGGTCTCAACATCGATCTGGTGGGCACTTCAACCCCATGGAGGTCTGAATTGATCATATCCCCATGTGTACCTATCCAACATTGGACCTGTCTATCGAGCATGATCTTGCACATCAACAACTATGCCCTCCATGGGCTCATAAGTCACGGGGATCATAGAAATGTCAATCACATCTCATCATCAATATTATTAAACATGTGCATAAAACCCCTATTACCCTAGTTAAAATCTCAAAGACATTATACAAGCTTGCGATACAAGTTTGGGGAAAGTGACAGGGTGTCCTATTGGGCTAGTGTCCACTGGAAAAGGAAAGTTTCTGGAAGAGACTTCATCTAAGCCATGTAAGTGGGTGATGTGGATAAGGGATGTCCTAACAATGGGTGCAGTGAAAGTAGGAGAATAAAAAGTTTTACCTGTGGGTGCCTTTGTAGAAGGCAAGCTGGACCTGTCCTGGATGCAATTTTTTCCAAGCCCATTCATGCCTTTTATTCTTTATTCTTATTGATTTTTCTTTAAGAATCTAATCAGGGGTCACTTCCCTGGTGTGGTGACCAGTGGTGGCAGCATTACCCACAAGTACTTTTACAGAAATGAGAAGGTTGGCTCGTGATGAGAGCCCCTTTCTCTTGGCCATGCAACCAAGAGCCACTACCTTGGTGTGGTAACCAGCTTCTAGTAGTGTCATATTTCTAGGTGCCCATGGACCTAATAGGCTGGCTCATGATGAGACTCCCTATTCTCTAAATAGGTCTTGTTTTATTATTTCATATTGGGTCCCTCTTGTTTCTTGCTGAGAAGCCTTTTACTTCTTTCTCAGGGATCCCTGGGAGAAGAATCTTGAGGTTTTATTTTTAGCCTTTTATCTTTTACCAGCTTGATTTTACCTTCTGCTCCTTGTTGATGGGAGAAATTGACCGTCCGTCAAGTGGAAGAGAGAGTCCGGTCCGGGGTTGTCTAAATAACCCAATCCGTTTGGTGTAACTCATTCTGATGGGTTTAATGGCTCCATTAGCCAATCTAAGAATCATAAAAGAAACAAATAAAAGAGATAAATAACTAACTAATTACTAAACACACTATATATATGTACATATGTTCAAATGTAACTATAGTAGTTGTATTTAAGAAGAATATATACAAGTCTCATTTATTTACATGATTTACAAGATGCAAGTTTTAATCGAAACTTACGAAAATCGATGTAAAAAATGATTTCTTCTAGGAAGAAGATAAAGAAAGCACATAAAAATATTTATTGTTTTTCTTTTATAAATTTAAAGAATCTTGCAAAAAAACGTTAATGAAACATGAACATGTGGAAGTCAAAGTTGAACCATACATTCTAGTTTTAATGATATGTAAATGACAAAAAAATACAAAGAAGCTATCCTGTCAGTGAATTAGTGAGGTGTATCCAAGCATCTGCATGAGTGGTGAACATCCAACTACCATGTCCAAGAGATAAATCTGCAATGAACCTTATGTCTGTTTTAAATAAATTCAGAACATGTATTGATATCTTAGGTTTTAATGACAGAAAAGGAAACACAAACATAAACATGTGATCTCATAATTATACATGATTACAACAATATAAATCTGGAAGCAATCTATGCATTTTATCATTCAATTTAAAACTCAAAGATAAATCTCATTATTTAAATCGAAAATATAATCACAACATTTGTATTTTGATGAAGCAAATGATAATAATTAACCATGTATTGATAAAAAATACTAAATCTATTTAAATCAATGCATAATCAATTATTCAAATAATATAAAGATATTATATGAAAATAAAACCATTTTACTCACATGGAAAAAGCCATTAAGAAACCTGGAATTCCATATTCTTGTTTGAAAATACTCGTCCATTCTCCCAAAGATTCCAGCCATCCATTACTCCATTTGAAAAGAAATAAAAAGTTTACAAAAGATATAATATACAAAAGAGAAAGGATAAAAATCCTCCTCTCCAATTCTTGGATCTCTGTGGCTCTTAACTTTCTCATATATTTATACAATGAATGAACAATCTGGGCGTCACTATTAATTTTTGCCACCTGAAATTTTCCTTGTAAAAAGACATCAATATCTCTCAAATCATGCATTTTTTGGGAAACTCTCTACGTGGAACGTAAAGGGGTCCAGTTGGGTTCTGGGTTTTCAATCACTTCTTCACATTCCTCATGGTTTGGCTGCAATCAATTTTACAAAATCGTTTATCTGATCTTGACGCCTTTCCAAATTTTATATGTTGTTGCTCATAAAATTATTTGTAGCAATCCAAAATTATTTTTGGATCAATCATCTTGAACACATTTGGATAATAAAATCAAGCCATGATCAGATATGTATCAAATATTTGATAATAGAAACCTATGAAACAAAAAGAAACCTAAATTAATAACCTAAAAATTGTGAATAAACAAAATCTAGAAAAATAAAAAATGAATTTAAACTAACTATAACTTATAAACAAATATTGTTTATAATTTGATTTCAAATATGATCTAGAAGCTTCAAGTTAATGGAGAAAAAATATTAATTTTGGTTTTTTACAAAATCAAACAAATGATAGATAATTATTTGATTATTATTATTTTGAAATGAGATGCAAAATGAAAAAAGAATTTAATTAATTAATATCACCAAATGATTTCATGAAAATGAGAAACCAAACAAGCTATTATTTGATGAAGTATTGAACACATTATTCAAAATAGTCAAACTTGCTAATGAGCAAAAGAATGAACACATAATCATAATTTAAACGAAAGTAAACATTTGATAAAAATTAATGTTTTTGTTTAAATTGAGATTTTTATGCTCGTTTCTAACTTTTGAGATATACGCTTGTAATAAATGTCTCATACTATAGTGAATGTCTTAAGTTTGTCTCAAAGCAAGCCAAGGTATGTAACTATTTGAAAAGATTGATTCTGTAGCTCATTATAATTATCAAGATTCTAATAGGGGCCCATTAAATTTTGTAAAAATATAGGGGGAGTTGTTGGGGCCCAACAAATGGTGACTTACTGGGTGAAGCAATTATCTCTGATCTGGTAATATTTCATGTTAGGAAGAAAATAATAAGACTTGAAAAAGGATTTAAGCTACCTGAAATAAATTCACTTTGAGACCCTATAGTATTAGGATAAGCTCAATGTTATAACCAGACAATAGAATTTTCTTTGCAAGGGATTATAACCTGAAATAATGTCTTAATCAAAGAGTCATGATGTTTATAAAAGAACTTCAATACTGTTGATAGAGCCACTGCTGCCAGCAGACATCCATAGCCTTGATAGGGGTGTCATTTAACCCACTCAAATGCTTTAATCCCATCCAATAGTTGTATCCACATGATGTATACTTCCATAAAAACTAATTTAAAAAAATATACCTACTACCTCTCAACCTGACATTGCTTTGTTGCCAGCAGGTTTGTTCAATACTTCAACGAAGTTGTCTTGGTATCATGTGTGCATTTACCTACTGCCAGCGAGCCTGTTCAGTACCCTGACGAGTTTACACACACTTCCCACACATAAGTGATTTCAACCCTCTTATGCCACTTTTAAATAATAATACAATTATAGATTTCTTGATGACAAAGAGAGCAGAGTGACATTGGAGGTTAATTGCAATACAGGCGAATAGTTGACCATGTTATTTATTTTCTTTCAAAACTGGAAGTTTTATCATGGTTTAGAGATTTTAGATTTCCTTTAAGAAATCATCTAGAGAATGGGGAAGCACTTAAAAGTGATTCCTTAAGAATATGGACGGCGTAAAATTTTTAAAGATCATCGTAATTCTCAAAGATTTAAACCATATCTCTAGTGTAATACTGTAGCAAAGATAATTTGAGGACAAAATGAGAGTGACAATTGATTTAAAAATCAATTGTCTGAGCTATATCTTAATACCAGGACCTCTTTGAACTATTTCAATTTGCTTGAAAAACACAAGTCTTAAAATAAATGCTTCCTTCGACAATAGTTCTTTGATCATAAATATATTGATTCAAAAAGAAAGATAATAAGAAAACTCATTCAAAATAATCAAAGAAAACAAAAACACACAACAAACCAAGTCAAATTTTATTAATGGGATTCAAAATCAGAAGTATACAAAATCAAAACAACAAAAGAAAAATTTTTAGGAAATGATTTTGGCCAAAGATAAACTTGAGTTTTTGTATCCACTACCATCTCACTATAAAATAAAGGAAGAACTAAATCATATAAAATATCATGTGTGAGCAAGTTCTTTTCTTAAGATAGTGATGCATAAGATGTTACTTTGACCAAGCATTATTATTAAAAATAAAAGAGACTAAAAATAGGAAAATCCTCATTAAG